>JAINUG010000226.1:1477500-1483714 GCA_029706075.1 Aldrovandia affinis
ACAGAAACCTAACACTCGGCCCCGATGGAATGAGTTTGACACCCCCTGCCCTAAGCTAACCCTAACCCTAATTTAAAGGTAAAATCATCAAAATCATGTAAAAAAGAAAATAATAATAATAATAATGATAATAATAAAAGTTGTACCTTATTGTGCAAGTAGGACTGGATAAAGTGTGCATGTGAATGTGTATGATCCACCTATGTAGCAGTTTTGTGATTATGAATTGTTATAAAATGCAGATTACATATATTTTTTTTCCCTTTACATTTACTCCACTAATGTACCTCAGTACAAAGTCTTGAGACAAAAAAAAATGGATCATGTAGCTTTAATCATAATTATAACGGCAAATTGTGACGCATAATGTATATTTTTTTGGGGGTTTTGTCATGCCGGTTCTCAGCCACAAAAGATTAACTTTAGGCAACTCTTCCCAGCTGGCTTCAGTAGAAAGGCTGTAATTGGCTATGTGAGGCGTCTGGTTCCTAGGCATCAATATAGCTAGGCATCACCTCTGAGGTTTTTCAATGTGTATTCAGTCATAAAAATATACATTGCAGGAACAACATACCCATAGGTTGATTGGGGGCAAAATAAAATTGTGATTAAATCATGAATGTCCTTATAAGTGACATATACCCACTTATATGTGGATAGGCCTTTACTGGTGAAAATGCATTTTAACTATTTAACTTCCTCAAGATGCCCTGTATGGGAATCACTGAGATCTAGGCATTTCCTGCGTGATGTCACAACGGAGCGATCAGGGCAGAGTCGGAACACTGAGATCACAGTAGTGAGTGGCATCACAGTAGTGAGTGACATCACAGTAGTGAGTCCCAGCACATGGCATCCAGTGATGTCCCCCATACGTCAAGCCATACACATGCAACAAAAAAACTACAAAACCTGTGAGGTCTCACTTAACTAGCCTGAAATGGCACCACAAATCTATTTTTGGTTTGTTGGCTTTTTTTCTGCTGATTTTGTTGTGTTAATAGTTAAGATTTTTTTTTCTTTCAATTCAAAAATTGATGATCAATTTTTCTTTTATGCATTTGGGGTGTATGGCATTATTAATTAGCACCTTTAGACAAAGCACCCTGAGGTGGGTGGATAAGCTGGGCTTTGGTAAAACCCCGAAATGGAGCTTGGGACGGGAGTTTCACAAGAGTGCCCCTCTACTGTGGCTGTGCATTGAAGCATTGCTCTGAGCTCTCCCAAACTAGCGGTTTGCTCATCCTTCAATACGCTGCCCCCTTTGGAACTATACCATTTGGGGCGAGAATGCTCCTTCGTCGCTGAAGTCTTCTGAGGTTGCCGTACCGTGCGCGAGCGCTGGGCCCCTAAAGCGGAGAGACTTCACCTCGCTTAAGCCCCGGCTGTGTCGGCCGTCGCCCACAAACGGGAGTCCACAGTGGTATGAAATAATCGGCCTGGCCCCACCAGGGGCTGGGGTGGGTTTAAATCGGCCAGGGTTCCTCGGGTTGTGACTGCGTTAGCTCCTCTGTGCCAGGTGCCTAAATGCAGTAAATCAGTTGTCAGGGTTGAGTGCGCTGCGCCTTTCGTCCGATCGATGGCGAGCTCTCCTGCACCGTGTGGCCTGTAGTGTGGAAAACAGGTGCTGGTGTGGAGGAGAGCGCACACTTCTACTGCAGTGCTCCTTGCTTGGCATGCAGACGGACCAGCAGAAACTCCAGAGCAGGGTTCCTCAAATCTGGCCCACAAATGTAATCCGGTCCTGGTTTTCCCTTACTCGCAGGCAGTTCATTGAACAGTTGGCCAGAGTGTCTCTCACACCTGACTCCTGGGTAAAGGGAGGGTGTAAAAACAGCAGCGCTCGGCCCACGAGGACTGTGATTTGAGGAACCCTGCTCTAGAGGGACAACAAAAAGGGGGGAGAAAAAAATAAAATAAAAAAAATACTTTGTGAAAAAAAATATAAATCTTTGTTGGGTAAGATGTTGATGGGTGTCTGCGGGATCGATGATTGATCTCGGTTTCACGGATTGTGCTGAGGGTTCCCAATGCTGAGCGCCTAGGCATCCATCAACACAGAAGGGCGCTGTGCCCAAGCTCGCCTTACCTCGAGCAAAGTAATGAGCACACTCTTCCTCTCGCGTTTTGCACTGTCTGCGATTACCACACGGAGCTGTTCCATCAGTTTGCTTTTGTCAATGCCAGTTAGACTGGATCCTGGGTGGATCTAGGGTGGAACCTATGGCCAGTTGCCAGTCCTGCGTCAGATGTTTACAAAGGGCCTTTGCTATTTACTGTTCAATTCACTGCTGCCGCAAATTACACAGGATTTATGAAACTTGGGTATAGATGGGGGTGGGGGGGGGGGGTCAAATGCACAGCACCACTTCCAGAAAGACTGTTGTAGAGGCTCAAATATGTGAAGTCATTTTAAATGTGTGTATATTTTTGTGAGCGTGGCTGCCAGCACTGTGCAAAGGCTATTGCCACGTCACCATCAAAGAGGTGTTTTTATTAGATTTTTTTAAATGCATGCGCTCACTTACATGGGGAGGAATTGCTTGAGACGCTGGTTCCTGCGGGCTTGTTTGGGAAGTCCCCGGAGGTGAATGAAAAGCCGGCGTCGCAGAGGAACGGTCTGTAAAGTCCACAGCAACTTCACTCCGCACAGGATGGTTGTGAGCATTCATGGCAAGTCAAACGTAACGTATAGTGCGACCTGAAGCCACGCTATAACTGCAAGATCGGCCGAAGGCCACTCCGCGACAGGGCGGAGCGTTTTTTAACAGCGGGTTTATTTGGGCCCAAATCATCCGATTGTCCCTGTGAGGAAATATGCTGGAGTTACAGGTTTTGAATACTCATTAGTGGGATCGGTTGGAGGGGTGGAGTGAGTTAAATGCTGGTTTAGTGGGACAACGATACTGCTGAGACAGCGACGGGGGGATGTTTAGCCTTGTGCTGCCCATAAGGGACGAATTAAACAAACTTCTATATGAATACGCTTGCCTGCGTATTTACCGAGGGGAACCTCTGTCAGTGCGCGCAGCAAAAGGGAACTGCAGTGCTAATTTTGTCTCCTTACATACTTATTCTTGCACTTAAAACTAAGTAGACGAAGCAATAATGAACCATGTAATTTTCTTAGAGCGTGCTAACGCACTCTAAACGCATCACGCATACGCTCTCAACACATTAAGCAAGCAAGCAAGCGCGCACACACACACACACAATAACCACACTGTAAACATCAGTAGGCAAATACCGTACGATGTAGTTGGCAAATTGTAAAGGTCGTATTGATTTTGAGCCGAGGGCCATGTGACCGCTGAAGGGCACTGTCATTGGTGAACGGCATGCTCGCGCACCATGTGACCAGGCCGGTCCCTTCGCAAGTAAAGAGCTCTGGCCACTGTGAGCGGGACTTGCACTGAAAACAGAACAATGCCTTCACTCATTGATTGTCATTATTACACTGTGGTATTTTTCTTTTTTAATCTTCTGAAAATGAGCTCTTCCTCAGCCTTGGAGTGAGATGCCTTTACTGTGTACTGCGGTGTCAATGTTTCATTGTTCTGTTTGTGCATGGTTGCAAAAAAAAGAGACTAAAACAAAAAAAACCACTGCAAGGTAACCCTGAAACGAAAAAGCTGTACCTCTGATTACTGAATCAGTAATGTGATGACGCACATGTACATTTTTTGTTTGTTTGTTTGTTTGTTTGTTTTTTTAATAGGTTTATTAATTTATCTCCAGTTTTTGTTTACTGTAAATGTATGACTTCACTGTTGTCATTTTCACCAATTATAGGTTAATGCAATGTTCTAGCACAGTTGTCATGAGGATTGTTTTGTTTTAAAATAAATTAATGATGGATCAACAGCGAGGTTTGTACTTGCATTTCTTTTTCATCAAATGTATTGTATGATGCCGTGTTGTTTTATGGACAGGGACATCCAGGAATCTTGCAAGGGACTAGCTATTTGCGCAGAAATTGCTACAAGACAATAATATTACTTATTCAGACACTAATTCATAAAAAGTACACACTTCACACTTGCACACACTGCGCCACCATGTGGCTGTGGACCATTTTGAATAAACTACGTTGAGGCCCTGGAGTCAGTTTCACTTTCTGTTTCAGAAAGTTTCACAATGGGAAAGATTGCTAGATTGTTTTTATATTTCCATAATATTTAACTACTAAGGTAAGTCACTTCTAATATTTAAATTTAATTCATTTAAATGTAAATAATTTTATGAAACTGTGCACTGAATAGATTAATAAAATACATTTTATCTGGAAAACGTTTTCTTTGTTATTTTTAACAGCACCGTCTAACCGAACAAATGACTATGAAATACGGATGTTCTTAATAAGCTACATTTTTTAATGAAAGCATTGTGTATTTGACTGAGTGCTCCCAAACCACACTTAATACTTCCTCAAAAACAGCACAATCTTCAGAGTCTGAGGTAAATAAGGTTTATTGTATGCAACACAAGATTAGATACAAAAACCTGGCTGGTTTGCGCAAAAACAGCTACCCCTGGTCCCGTGCATCGACTTTTTATCATGTCGGCTCTTCCTGCCTTGGAGTTTAACCACCACGCCCACCTGGCTCAACCCCTCCCCATGACCTCCTGGTGTTCCATCTTGCCGTGACCACTTTTTACTTTCCTTTGTTCATATTTTCATCATTTAATTAAAAGATTAATGAAAAGAAATAAACAGACACTTCAGCTGACCCAACTGTGTACTGTGTCTTTACCTGTATTATGTAGCTTATTGATAATTGTATTTGATAAGTGGCTACATCATTGCCACATGATTTATGCAGATAGTCTAATTCCAGGGGTTTATAATACAGTATACCCGCGCGCCGGCCCAAGAATGCTGGCGGTAAAATTAGCAGAATCCCTGATACAAAGGTAAAAGACTAAAGGGTGGTGGGATTCGTTTGTTTAACTGTTAATCCACATCCTCTCACCCTTCGTGCTGCGGAGCCTTGCCCGAACTGGGCTCATAAATCTTAGTGACGGGTGGACCAGGTCACCTATATCCTTCCCATTGTGGTCTCGTCTGGTGGGGAAGTACCCTTATTGAGTTACATCCACGAGTGCAGCATCTGGTCGTTGGCTTTCAGGATGTGGAGCCCGACCCCCTCCTCTACTCGTGACCATGACCTCCTCGGACGGAGATAATTCGCTGCCCATTGACTCTCGATCTGAGTTTTATGTTTGCCTCCATTGTGTTTGTTATATGGCTCAACATCCTGCACTTATAGTATTCTGAGTGATCTATTAGACAACATAGGGACAGCGCATGGGGTTCCTAAATGCAAAGCTTTTCTTAATTTTTCTCCCACAAGTCCTAAGATCTAGTGCTTTGTATATGAATTATACAGTGAAAAACGCTAGCACGGGAACGTCTCATCAGCAACTCCCAAAATGACAAAAAAAACAACCATTTCTGCTAAAGCACTATCACTAAACAATTACCAGAAAAAATGTTTAATGTGCATACTGGATTGCTATTTTGCTTGGTGTAATATACCAGGGTATTAGCTGCTACAATCATTTAGAGACAAACGCCCAAATAAGGAAAAGCAATGATTGGGCCACTGGAGTTAAAAAAGGAACAGAAAGCTACAGAAAACAGTCCAGATCTTAAAAGCTAAAACACGCTGGGTTATATTAACATAAGTATTGCACATTTCAAATTGGCAAGGACTTGTTTATTGCATGCTATTAAAGTCATTTGCCACAACTGTGCGCATGAGGTGTAATGCATAATTGAATATATTGAAGTTTTTTGACACTCCGTGATTTGCCTTTATTTTCAGGTTTATGCGATAGATTTTTCACATTATCCGTGACTGCACCATGATTTTGGTCAATATTTACTGTGGCAAAGGCACAGCCTTAATCGCAGGTAAGCACAGTTGCTTATGAATAAGTTTAATAAAATTAAGATACAAATAAAATCACGGAGACCTTTTTGTACAGGGGATGCACTGACACCCCAGAAAACAGCAGAAAATGGGGTTAATATACACCCTAAAAATGTCTTAGAGTATCTGTGCAGAACACACACATCTGGTTATCTTACAGTATCTGTGTGCAGAACACACACATCTGGTTAATCTAGAGTATCTGTGTGCAGAACACACACATATGGTTATCTTACAGTATCTGTGTGCAGAACACACACATCTTTTTAATCTAGAGT
>JAINUG010002260.1:0-12223 GCA_029706075.1 Aldrovandia affinis
CGTGCGTACATTGTAGTCTATATGTTTGTTGGGGTTTGCCATCTTCATTGTGCCATTATGGATACCTTGTTTTAGGCATCCGAAATACAAAATTATTCAAATTGCTCCGAGAATGTATCGAATGTTTGCCTTTACTCAACTTCTTTCAGACGGTCTATAGGCTGAATGGCTTATCGTGAACCGCTACACGACCACGTAGGAAGAAGCTACAGCATTGTGAAATACAAGTCAAAAATAAATTACGCGTTTTTACACTTATCTTTAATAATGCAACAAGGATTTATAGCAGAATGGAAAATATACAAAAGAAGACGAGCGTTTTAAAAATCTTGAAATGTATATGGTATAAACTTGGTAAAAATAAATAATTAATTCAGTAGACAGTTGCCTTTGGTTCGTCTTCATCAGAATAATTTCTTCCAAAACCCAAGTTGGAATTCGCAGGTTCTTCTGCGCCGTGGCTAAATTGAGGAGTCACCACAACTTAAAACAAGCCACGAGATAATGCATGGCAAAACGTTGTTTGTGCAAAAACGAATTGCGTCGTGTGTTTGTAAAAGATGCATTATCAATTCGCTTACGGAACCGCGCGCAAATGGCACCATCCCTTTATTATCTTTCCGGCCGTTAAGCGTCTTCTGTGTCATTTATATACTCACGTTTCCACTTTCGAGATGTTACATTTCTCAAAACCGTTATGGAGTTTTTCCAACTGTTTTACTAGAATGCCTTCAGTCTGTCCATAGCATGTGTTGTTGACGCTCAACCTATACACGCACACAGATGACAAAGGCTACAGCAACGTGACTTTCCAAAATGAAACATAAATCACGGATTTTACGCATATAGTTCATATATGGCGGAAATATCTGGTGCAACTGAGAGTGGTGGTTCGGCGATACGTATTTGCGTATCACCAATGTAGAGATTAATTGAAACAGCATTAATTGCGCCAAAATTGGTATTTTATAAAAATATAAGAATAGTATCAGGACACTTTAGCCTTGACTGTAAGTGATAGACTAAGCCGTTAACTCGAGAAAAGCAACTTGCAACCGGAATTAAATGATATACATTTTAATGTCACATACGATTTTGTGGAGTCTCAATAGACGTGCAACTATCCCTATACTATTGTTCGGTCTTTTCTACATTCAATATTGTCAATATATAATCTGCTCGATAGCAGTGTGCCTCACTTCGAGAATTTGTGTAATATCAACCACAGTAACTTATTCATGGTGTACAGTAACACAAGCAGAAATGTTCTAAAACGTTCAGATATATCCTTCTGAGACTTGCAGTGTAGGTTTCAGCATAGTAGCTTATATGGTCCTTGAGAATAAGACCAGAGAGTCGTGTACCCTACATGGGACAAAAAAGCATAGGAGGATTCGCAGACTTGTTGAATGTACCTACATGAGAAAACCACGGATTGGGCTTTAGGCCTATATCAAATCCAGAGAGCGACGACAGTGTCGATAACAATGGCCATAGCAACAAGTTAAGGAAAATATATTTATTAAGTGCAAGTCAGTACAGTAAACAACAAATACATTTTTTTCAACGAGGAACTACGGTGGGGCGAAATTGCACGGTGTTTGCAACAATTATTCACAGTCCAAAATTCCATTGATTAAAATGATGTGCATTCAGAGGATAAAGCAGATTGTTAGGAAAGTTAAACTTTATGGCACGCTGGAAGTGACACTCAATGACTTGTCTTGGGAACATGGTGTCAGGCAAGTCAGGACACATGCGCGTTCTCTTCGTCGGGTCTGATTGTCTCGTGACATTCGGGTACCCTCCGGATTTCCGGAGTCGAATATTCCGAGGTATATCGGTTTGTGGAGAGCAAGGAGTTTGCCTGCTCATTCATGTACCCTCTGAATTCAGTTCTGCTATCTGCTGGTCCACAGATACGGTCTTCTAGGTCACTCTTCCTTTTCATTCCAAATCCTGTCCGCGTGCGTTTCAAGCATTGGTCGTGTCCACCCAAAGTGCCTGGCAATGTGCAGAGCACGCTTGATTTGGGAATCCTCCGAGAGAAAGTCTCTTTCTTCAAAATAGACTCAATGGAAAATGGGCCACTGAACTTGGTTGCGTATCCGTTGTGAATCGCAGGGATATTTGGCTTCTGAGGGTTGTGGGTCCTGTACATTTCTTCTGTGGTGTCACAGCCCCGTTGCAGTCTGGAGGCCAGGTCAGGGAAGGTGTCCATCATACCCTTGAAGTGGCGTCGCAGCATTTTTGGAGTGATACGAGTTTCGTCAACTTTCCAGAAATATATCTTTGAATACTCAGGATGCACCGGAACCTACAAAACAAATGCTTGGATTATAAAAATTGCAGATTTGTAGGAGGAAACAAACTATTAAGGAATACTAGAATATGTGGATTTAAGGAATATGTGGAAACAAACTATTAAGGAATACTAGAATATGTGGATTTACGGTGAAATTTAGTCAACGGCAGGCTACTAACCTTCACGAAACAGTCGTTGGACGACAAGCAGACACTTATGTTACGTGCAAGACCCCTCTTTTCACCTGAGACGAAGGGCTTCAAGCTGTCCATGATCTGTTAAAAAATAAAAGAAAGAAAATATGTCACACCAATAGATAGCCAAAACTTGACTTTTACACAGTTTAGCGGAATTATATGACAACATTTTTGGCACAGCTTTACAGAAATGGTTGCCGTATCTTACCTGGCACAAGGTTAGTTTTTTATTTGGAGACTGCTTAATGACGCAAGCTATCAGTCCCAAATATGTACTGTGGCTTTTGGCATATCGCTGATATTTTCTTCTTTGTAATCCGCTGGGTGGCGCTTGGTTGCATGATCGGCTCCCTTGGAGGGTGATATTAAGCGCGTTATTCATCTCTTCGGGGTTGTACTTGGACGTAACTGGGAGTAGTGCAGTTTGTTACCGTGCGGCTGAATCGATGGGTCTCGAATGATGTCCGCCAATATTTTCTCCCGTTTATACTCTTTCAGAACAATGGGCGAAGCAAGAAGGTTTGCATTCCTGAAGGGATATGGCCACTTCGTAAAGGTGAAGGTGTTAAATGTTGACACGGTCGTGTGAGTGAGGATGGTGACCCGTTAGTATTAACTGCAGCAGGTGTTTTCATTTACCCAAACGTGGTATGGTGCAGGAGTGGTTATCGCCATTCTTTCCTGTCCAATGTGATTTGGTAATTACACAATCGCATATCAGAAGAGATATATAACCCCACACTATTTCAAAGTGATACGGCTTTTCATCCGTTTCAACAGTTTCACTGGGCCGTATATATTATAAAATCTCTGATACTTTCTATCGAGCGCTTGAACTATCTTCGACTGATCATTGCCCTGAGGCTATGATATTGTATGACAGAATCCCAATTGATTGTATGTTTCTACTCATGAGAACAGTAACAAAAATATATATCGAATTGTTAAATTGAATCACTTCAAAGATTTTTCATTAAAACATTTCCTTTATTCCACGAAACGTACCTTCATTTAGAAATAAACAATTTTTCTGGAGAATTCAATATCAATAGAAGTATTATTATTTACAATTGGTGACATCTAATTGCAACTTTATAGTTATCTTAATTAAAGGCACGATTCAATTTATATAATGAAAGTCCATTATTAGTCTGTTTTTACTGATGTACTTTCAAAGTGAATTGAATTTGTCCGTGCGATGTTCCCCCACATTCCAGCTGATTACAGACCTTCATTCCAATCATCACTCCATTAGTTCATTTTTTATAGTGTCAATCGTTTGTATTTACAATAATTCAATATTCAGTGGGGATTAGCAAGACAATAACGTGGAATGTAAAGAATCTACAGTTTTGAACAGCCCTTGCTTAAATTTACATGGCCATTGAGTTCAGTCACGACTGTGTTATGTGATTTGCTAAATATTTAAAATTGGCCATACGCCTCTGCAAAACAACATAAGAGTTTTTGATCCTGGCGTCTATGTGGTATTAATTTGTTAAACAGGAGCATCTATGTGTACTAAACTGTGATATTACGCGTGCTTTAATCTGAATCAATTCTGCAAAAAAATATGAACTAAACAGGGGGAATTTGCTGGTAGTTCGATATTGTCGCTTTAACGATGACTGACTGAATTCTAAAACGCCTAGAGATAATGGGAAGCATGAACGTTTTTGTCGTAGACCGATTTGGCTGTACGTGTTAAAATCGCAAGATTATCTCTGGAACAAAAACGTGCGTACATTGTAGTCTATATGTTTGTTGGGGTTTGCCATCTTCATTGTGCCATTATGGATACCTTGTTTTAGGCATCCGAAATACAAAATTATTCAAATTGCTCCCGAGAATGTATCGAATGTTTGCCTTTACTCAACTTCTTTTCAGACGGTCTATAGGCTGAATGGCTTATCGTGAACCGCTACACGACCACGTAGGAAGAAGCTACAGCATTGTGAAATACAAGTCAAAAATAAATTACGCGTTTTTACACTTATTCTAATAATGCAACAAGGATTTATAGCAGAATGGAAAATATACAAAAGAAGACGAGCGTTTTTAAAATCTTGAAATGTATATGGTATAACTTGGTAAAAATAAATAATTAATTCAGTAGACAGTTGCCTTTGGTTCGTCTTCATCAGAATAATTTCTTCCAAAACCCAAGTTGGAATTCGCAGGTTCTTCTGCGCCGTGGCTAAATTGAGGAGTCACCACAACTTAAACAAGCCACGAGATAATGGCGGCAAAACGTTGTTTGTGCAAACGAATTGCGTCGTGTGTTTGTAAAGATGCATTATCAATTCGCTTACGGAACTGCGCGCAAAATGGCACCATCCCTTTATTATCTTTCCGGCCGTTAAGCGTCTTCTCTGTGTCATTTTATATACTAACGTTTCCACTTTCGAGATGTTACATTTTCTCAAACCGTTATGGAGTTTTTCCAACTGTTTTACTAGAATGCCATCAGTCTGTCCATAGCAATGTGTTGTTGACGCTCAACCTATACACGCACACAGATGACAAAGGCTACAGCAACGTGACTTTCCAAATGAAACATAAATCACGGATTTTACGCATATAGTTCATATATAGCGGAAATATCTGGTGCAACTGAGAGTGTGCTTCGGCGATACGTATTTGCGTATCACAATGTAGAGATTAATTGAAACAGCATTAATTGTGCCAAAATTGGTATTTTATAAAAATATAAGAATAGTATCAGGACACTTTAGCCTTGACTGTATAAGTGATAGACTAAGCCGTTAACTCGAGAAAAGCAACTTGCAACCGAATTAAATGATATACATTTTAATGTCACATACGATTTTGTGGAGTCTCAATAGACGTGCAACTATCCCTATACTATTGTTCGGTCTTTTCTACATTCAATATTGTCAATATATAATCTGCTCGATAGCAGTGTGCCCTCACTTCGAGAATTTGTGTAATATCAACCACAGTAACTTATTCATGGTGTACAGTAACACAAGCAGAAATGTTCTAAAACGTTCAGATATATCCTTCTGAGACTTGCAGTGTAGGTTTCAGCATAGTAGCTTATATGGTCCTTGAGAATAAGACCAGAGAGTCGTGTCCCTACAGGGGCAAAAATGCATAGGAGGATTCGCAGACTTGCTGAATGTACCTACATGACAAAATCACGGATTGGGCTTTAGGCCTATATCAAATCCAGAGCGACGACAGTGTCGATAACAATGGCCATAGCAACAAGTTAAGGAAAATATATTTATTAAGTGCAAGTCAGTACAGTAAACAACAAAATACATTTTTCAACGAGGAACTACGGTGGGGCGAAATTGCACGGTGTTTGCAAATAATTATCACAGTCCAAAATTCCATTGACTAAAATGATGTGCATTCAGAGGATGAAGCAGATTGTTAGGAAAGTTCAACTTATGGCACGCTGGAAGTGACACTCAATGACTTGTCGTGGGAGCATGGTGTCAGGCAAGTCAGGACACATGCGTTCTCTTCTGCCGGTCTGATTGTCTCGTGATTACTGGGTACCCTCCGGATTTCCGGAGTCGAATATTCCGAGGTATATCGGTTTGTGGAGAGCAAGGAGTTTGCCTGCTCATTCATGTACCCTCTGAATTCAGTTCTGCTATCTGCTGGTCCACAGATACGGTCTTCTAGGTCACTCTTCCTTTTCATTCCAAATGCCGTCTGCGTGCGTTTCAAGCCTTGGTCGTGTCCATCCAAAGTGCCTGGCAATGTGCAGAGCACGCTTGATTTGGGAATCCTCCGAGAGAAAGTCTCTTTCTTCAAAATAGACTCAATGGAAAATGGACCACTGAACTTGATTTGCGTATCCGTTGTGAATCGCAGGGGTACTTGGCTTCTGAGGGTTGTGGGTCCTGTACATTTCTTCTGTGGTGTCACAGCCCCGTTGCAGTCTGGAGGCCAGGTCAGGGAAGGTGTCCATCATACCCTTGAAGTGGCGTTTCGCAGCATTTTTTGGAGTGATACGAGTTTCACAACTTTCCAGAAATATATCTTTGAATACTCAGGATGCACGGAACCTACAAAACAAATGCTTGGATTATAAAAATTGCAGATTTGTAGGAGGAAACAAACTATTAAGGAATACTAGAATATGTGGATTTAAGGAATATGTGGAAACAAACTATTAAGGAATACTAGAATATGTGGATTTACGGTGAAATTTAGTCAACGGCAGGCTACTAACCTTCACGAAACAGTCGTTGGACGACAAGCAGACACTTATGTTACGTGCAAGACCCCCTCTTTTCACCTGAGACGAAGGGCTTCAAGCTGTCCATGATCTGTTAAAATAAAAGAAAGAAAATATGTCACACCAATAGATAGCCAAAACTTGACTTTTACACAGTTTAGCTGGAATTATATGACAACATTTTTGGCACAGCTTTACAGAAATGGTTGCTGTATCTTTACCTGGCACAAGGTTAGTTTTTTTTATTTGGAGACTGCTTAATGACGCAAGCTATCAGTCCCAAATATGTACTGTGGCATATCGCTGATATTTTCTTCTTTGTAATCCGCTGGGTGGCGCTTGGTTGCATGATCGGCTCCTTGAGGGTGATATTAAGCGCGTTATTCATCTCTTCGGGGTTGTACTTGGACGTAACTGGAGTAGTGCAGTTTGTTACCGTGCGGCTGAATCGATGGGTCTCGAATGATGTCCGCCAATATTTTCTCCCGTTTATACTCTTTCAGAACAATGGGCGAAGCAGAAGGTTTGCATTCCTGAAGGGATATGGCCACTTCGTAAAGGTGAAGGTGTTAAATGTTGACACGGTCGTGTGAGTGAGGATGGTGACCCGTTAGTATTAACTGCAGCAGGTGTTTTCATTTACCCAAACGTGGTATGGTGCAGGAGTGGTTATCGCCATTCTTTCCTGTCCAATGTGATTTGGTAATTACACAATCGCATATCAGAAGAGTGATATATAACCCCCACACTATTTCAAAGTGATACGGCTTTTCATCCGTTTCAACAGTTTCACTGGGCCGTATATATTATAAAATCTCTGATACTTTCTATCGAGCGCTTGAACTATCTTCGACTTGATCATTGCCCTGAGGCTATGATATTGTATGACAGAATCCCAATTGATTGTATGTTTCTACCCAATGAGAACAGTAACAAAAATATATATCGAATTGTTAAATTGAATCACTTCAAAGATTTTTCATTAAAACATTTCCTTTATTCCACGAAACGTACCTTCATTTAGAAATAAACAGACTTTTCTGGAGAATTCAATATCAATAGAAGTATTATTATTTACAATTGGTGACATCTAATTGCAACTTTATAGTTATCTTAATTAAAAGGCACGATTCAATTTATATAATGAAAGTCCATATTAGTCTGTTTTTACTGATGTACTTTCAAAGTGAATTGAATTTGTCCGTGCGGATGTTCCCCACATTCCAGCTGATTACAGACCTTCATTCCAATCATCACTCCATTAGTTCATTTTTTATAGTGTCAATCGTTTGTATTTACAATAATTCAATATTCAGTAGGGATTAGCAAGACAATAACGTGGAATGTAAAGAATCTACAGTTTTGAACAGCCCTTGCTTAAATTTACATGGCCATTGAGTTCAGTCACGACTGTGTTATGTGATTTGCTAAATATTTAAAATTGGCCATACGCCTCTGCAAAACAACATAAGAGTTTTTGATCCTGGCGTCTATGTGGTATTAATTTGTTAAACAGGAGCATCTATGTGTACTAAACTGTGATATTACGCGTGCTTTAATCTGAATCAATTCTGCAAAAATATGAACTAAACAGGGGAATTTGCTGGTAGTTCGATATTGTCGCTTTAACGATGACTGACTGAATTCTAAAACGCCTAGAGATACGGGAAGCATGAACGTTTTTTGTCGTAGACCGATTTGGCTGTACGTGTTAAAATCGCAAGATTATCTCTGGAACAAAAACGTGCGTACATTGTAGTCTATATGTTTGTTGGGGTTTGCCATCTTCATTGTGCCATTATGGATACCTTGTTTTAGGCATCCGAAATACAAAATTATTCAAATTGCTCCGAGAATGTATCGAATGTTTGCCTTTACTCAACTTCTTTTCAGACGGTCTATAGGCTGAATGGCTTATCGTGAACCGCTAGCACGACCACGTAGGAAGAAGCTGGGCATTGTGAAATACAAGTCAAAAATAAATTACGCGTTTTTACACTTATCTTTAATAATGCAACAAGGATTTATAGCAGAATGGAAAATATACAAAAGAAGACGAGCGTTTTTAAAATCTTGAAATGTATATGGTATAACTTGGTAAAAATAAATAATTAATTCAGTAGACAGTTGCCTTTGGTTCGTCTTCATCAGAATAATTTCTTCCAAAACCCAAGTTGGAATTCGCAGGTTCTTCTGCGCCGTGGCTAAATTGAGGAGTCACCACAACTTAAACAAGCCACGAGATAATGCATGGCAAAACGTTGTTTGTGCAAAACGAATTGCGTCGTGTGTTTGTAAAAGATGCATTATCAATTCGCTTACGGAACCGCGCGCAAAATGGCACCATCCCTTTATTATCTTTCCGGCCGTTAAGCGTCTTCTCTGTGTCATTTTATATACTAACGTTTCCACTTTCGAGATGTTACATTTTCTCAAAACCGTTATGGAGTTTTTCCAACTGTTTTACTAGAATGCCATGAGTCTGTCCATAGCAATGTGTTGTTGACGCTCAACCTATACACGCACACAGATGACAAAGGCTACAGCAACGTGACTTTCCAAAATGAAACATAAATCACGGATTTTACGCATATAGTTCATATATAGCGGAAATATCTGGTGCAACTGAGAGTGTGCTTCGGCGATACGTATTTGCGTATCACCAATGTAGAGAGATTAATTGAAACAGCATTAATTGCGCCAAAATTGGTATTTTATAAAAATATAAGAATAGTATCAGACACTTTAGCCTTGACTGTAAGTGATAGACTTGCCGTTAACTCGAGAAAAGCAACTTGCAACCGGAATTAAATGATATACATTTTAATGTCACATACGATTTTGTGGAGTCTCAATAGACGTGCAACTATCCCTATACTATTGTTCGGTCTTTTTCTACATTCAATATTGTCAATATATAATCTGCTCGATAGCAGTGTGCCCTCACTTCGAGAATTTGTGTAATATCAACCACAGTAACTTATTCATGGTGTACAGTAACACAAGCAGAAATGTTCTAAAACGTTCAGATATATCCTTCTGAGACTTGCAGTGTAGGTTTCAGCATAGTAGCTTATGGTCCTTGAGAATAAGACCAGAGAGTCGTGTCCCCTACAGGGGACAAAAATGCATAGGAGGATTCGCAGACTTGCTGAATGTACCTACATGACAAAATCACGGATTGGGCTTTAGGCCTATCAAATCCAGAGCGACGACAGTGTCGATAACAATGGCCATAGCAACAAGTTAAGGAAAATATATTTATTAAGTGCAAGTCAGTACAGTAAACAACAAAATACATTTTTTCAACGAGGAACTACGGTGGGGAAATTGCACGGTGTTTGCAACAATTATTCACAGTCCAAAAATTCCATTGACTAAAATGATGTGCATTCAGAGGATAAAGCAGATTGTTAGAAAGTTCAACTTTATGGCACGCTGAAGTGACACTCAATGACTTGTCGTGGGAGCATGGTGTCAGGCAAGTCAGGACACATGCGCGTTCTCTTCGTCGGTCTGATTGTCTCGTGACATTCGGGTACCCTCCGGATTTCCGGAGTCGAATATTCCGAGGTATATCGGTTTGTGGAGAGCAAGGAGTTTGCCTGCTCATTCATGTACCCTCTGAATTCAGTTCTGCTATCTGCTGGTCCACAGATACGGTCTTCTAGGTCACTCTTCCTTTTCATTCCAAACCTGTCCGCGTCGTTTCAAGCATTGGTCGTGTCCACCCAAAGTGCCTGGCAATGTGCAGAGCACGCTTGATTTGGGAATCCTCCCGAGAGAAAGTCTCTTTCTTCAAAATAGACTCAATGGAAAATGGACCACTGAACTTGGTTGCGTATCCGTTGTGAATCGCAGGGGTACTTGGCTTCTGAGGGTTGTGGGTCCTGTACATTTCTTCTGTGGTGTCACAGCCCCGTTGCAGTCTGGAGGCCAGGTCAGGAAGGTGTCCATCATACCCTTGAAGTGGCGTCGCAGAGCATTTTTGGAGTGATACGAGTTTAGTCAACTTTCCAGAAATATATCTTTGAATACTCAGGATGCACTGAACCTACAAAACAAATGCTTGGATTATAAAAATTGCAGATTTGTAGGAGGAAACAAACTATTAAGGAATACTAGAATATGTGGATTTAAGGAATATGTGGAAACAAACTATTAAGGAATACTAGAATATGTGGATTTACGGTGAAATTTAGTCAACGGCAGGCTACTGACTCACGAAACAGTCGTTGGGATCGACAAGCCAGACACTTATGTTACGTGCAAGACCCCCTCTTTTCACCTGAGACGAAGGGCTTCAAGCTGTCCATGATCTGTTAAAATAAAAAGAAAGAAAATATGTCACACCAATAGATAGCCAAAACTTGACTTTTACACAGTTTAGCCGGAATTATATGACAACATTTTTGCACAGCTTTACAGAAATGGTTGCCGTATCTTTACCTGGCACAAGGTTAGTTTTTTTATTTGGAGACTGCTTAATGACGCAAGCTATCAGTCCCAAATATGTACTGTGGCTTTTGGCATATCGCTGATATTTTCTTCTTTGTAATCCGCTGGGTGGCGCTTGGTTGCATGATCGGCTCCTTGGAGGGTGATATTAAGCGCGTTATTCATCTCTTCGGGGTTGTACTTGGACGTAACTGGGAGTAGTGCAGTTTGTTACCGTGCGGCTGAATCGATGGGTCTCGAATGATGTCCGCCAATATTTTCTCCCGTTTATACTCTTTCAGAACAATGGGCGAAGCAGAAGGTTTGCATTCTGAAGGGATATGGCCACTTCGTAAAGGTGAAGGTGTTAAATGTTGACACGGTCGTGAGTGAGGATGGTGACCCGTTAGTATTAACTGCAGCAGGTGTTTTCATTTACCCAAACGTGGTATGGTGCAGGAGTGGTTATCGCCATTCTTTCCTGTCCAATGTGATTTGGTAATTACACAATCGCATATCAGAAGAGTGATATATAACCCCACACTATTTCAAAGTGATACGGCTTTTCATCCGTTTCAACAGTTTCACTGGGCCATATATATTATAAAATCCCTTGATACTTTCTATCGAGCGCTTGAACTATCTTCGACTGATCATTGCCCTGAGGCTATGATATTGTATGACAGAATCCCAATTGATTGTATGTTTCTACTCATGGAGAACAGTAACAAAAATATATATCGAATTGTTAAATTGAATCACTTCAAAAGATTTTTCATTAAAACATTTCCTTTATTCCACGAAACGTACCTTCATTTAGAAATAAACAGACTTTTCTGGAGAATTCAATATCAATAGAAGTATTATTATTTACAATTGGTGACATCTAATTGCAACTTTATAGTTATCTTAATTAAAGGCACGATTCAATTTATAATGAAAGTCCATATTAGTCTGTTTTTACTGATGTACTTTCAAAGTGAATTGAATTTGTCCGTGTTGATGTTCCCCGACAACTGATTACAGACCTTCATTCCAATCATCACTCCATTAGTTCATTTTTTA
>JAINUG010002261.1:0-12218 GCA_029706075.1 Aldrovandia affinis
GCTACATTAGAAACTGTCACGTCGCTGCTATCGCTGCCATTGAATTGAATGGATAGCCAGTTAGCATGTTTCCGACTTGTTTTAAACGACTTTTCCGACCGATTTGGACCGGGAAAACGGCCTGGTTAATGAGGGGGCGTGTCAAAGCCAATACCTAGCGATGTTTTACACTGACTAAACCGCTAGATTTGCTGCTACATTAAAAAATGTCAAAATGCTGCTATCGCTGCCATTGAATTGAATGGATAGCCAGTTAGCATGTTTCCGACTTGTTTTAAACGACTTTTCCGACCGATTTGGACCGGAAAACAGCCTGGTTAATGAGGGTGTATCAAAGCCAATACCTAGCGATGTTTTACACTGATTAAACTGTTAGATTTGCCGCTACATTAAAAAATGTCACACCGCTGCTATCGCTGCCATTGAATTGAATGGATAGCCAGTTAGCATGTTTCCGACTTGTTTTAAATGACTTTTCCGACCGATTTGGACCGGGAAAATGGCCTGGTTAATGAGGGGAGTGTCAAAGCCAATACCTAGCGATGCTTTACACTGACTAAAACGCTAGATTTCGGCTACATTAGAAACTGTCACGCCGCTGCTATCGCTGCCATTGAATTGAATGGATAGCCAGTTAGCATGTTTCTGACTTGTTTTAAACAACTTTTCCGACCGATTTGGACCGGAAAAGCGGCCTGGTTAATGAGGGGGCGTATCAAAGCCAATAGCTAGTGATGTTTTACACTGATTAACCTGCTATATTTGCTGCTACATAAAAAAATGTCACACCGCTGCTATCGCTGTCATTGAATTGAATGGATAGCCAGTTAGCATGTTTCCGACTTGTTTTAAACGACTTTTCCGACCGATTTGGACCGGGAAAACGGCCTGGTTAATGAGGGGCGTGTCAAAGCCAATACCTAGCGATGCTTTACACTGACTACACCGCTAGATTCGCCGCTACATTAGAAAATGTCACACCGCTGCTATCGCTGCCATTGAATTGAATGGATAGCCAGTTACCATGTTTCCGACTTGTTTTAAATGACTTTTCCGACCGATTTGGACCGGGAAAACGGCCTGGTTAATGAGGGGCGTGTCAAAGCCAATACCTAGCGATGCTTTACACTGACTACACCGCTAGATTCGCCGCTACATTAGAAAATGTCACACCGCTGCTATCGCTGCCATTGAATTGAATGGATAGCCAGTTACCATGTTTCCGACTTGTTTTAAATGACTTTTCCGACCGATTTGGACCGGGAAAACGGCCTGGTTAATGAGGGGCGTGTCAAAGCCAATACCTAGCGATGCTTTACACTGACTAAAAACGCTAGATTCGCGGCTACATTAGAAAACTGTCACGCCGCTGCTATCGCTGCCATTGAATTGAATGGATAGCCAGTTAGCATGTTTCCGACTTGTTTTAAACTACTTTTCCGACCGATTTGGACCGGGAAAACGGCCTGGTTAATGAGGGGGCGTGTCAAAGCCAATACCTAGCGATGTTTTACACTGACTAAACCGCTAGATTTGCAGCTACATTAAAAATGTCACACCGCTGCTATCGCTGCCATTGAATTGAATGGATAGCCAGTTAGCATGTTTCCGACTTGTTTTAAACAACTTTTCCGACCGATTTGGACCGGGAAAACGGCCTGGTTAATGAGGGGGCGTATCAAAGCCAATACCTAGCGATGTTTTACACTGATTAAACTGCTAGATTTGCCGCTACATTAAAAAATGTCACACCGCTGCTATCGCTGCCATTGAATTGAATAGATAGCCAGTTAGCATGTTTCCGACTTGTTTTAAATGACTTTTCCGACCGATTTGGACCAGGAAAACGGCCTGGTTAATGAGGGGGCGTGTCAAAGCCAATACCTAGCGATGCTTTACACTGACTACATCGCTAGATTCGCCACTACATTAGAAAATGTCACACCGCTGCTATCGCTGCCATTGAATTGAATGGATAGCCAGTTAGCATGTTTCCGACTTGTTTTAAATGACTTTTCCGACCGATTTGGACCGGGAAAACAGCCTGGTTAATGAGGGTGCTTGTCAAAGCCAATACCTAGCGATGTTTTACACTGACTAAACCGCTAGATTTGCGGCTACATAAAAATGTCACGCCGTTATCGCTGCCATTGAATTGAATGGATAGCCAGTTAGCATGTTTCCGACTTGTTTTAAACGACTTTTCCGACCGATTTTGACCGGAAAACGGCCTGGTTAATGAGGGGCGTGTCAAAGCCAATACCTAGCGATGCTTTACACTGACTAAAACGCTAGATTCGCCGCTACATTAGAAACTGTCACGTCGCTGCTATCGCTGCCATTGAATTGAATGGATAGCCAGTTAGCACGTTTCCGACTTGTTTTAAACTACTTTTCCGACCGATTTGGACCGGGAAAACGGCCTGGTTAATGAGGGGCGTGTCAAAGCCAATACCTAGCGATGTTTTACACTGACTAAACCGCTAGATTTGCGGCTACATTAAAAATGTCACACCGCTGCTATCGCTGCCATTGAATTGAATGGATAGCCAGTTAGCATGTTTCCGACTTGTTTTAAACGACTTTTCCGACCGATTTGGACCGGGAAAACGGCCTGGTTAATGAGGGGGCGTATCAAAGCCAATACCTAGTGATGTTTTACACTGATTAAACTGTTAGATTTGCCGCTACATTAAAAAATGTCACACCCGCTGCTATCGCTGCCATTGAATTGAATGGATAGCCAGTTAGCATGTTTCCGACTTGTTTTAAATGACTTTTCCGACCGATTTGGACCGGGAAAATGGCCTGGTTAATGAGGGGTGTGTCAAAGCCAATACCTAGCGATGCTTTACACTGACTAAACCGCTAGATTCGCCGCTACATTAGAAAATGTCACGCCGCTGCTATCGCTGCCATTGAATTGAATGGATAGCCAGTTAGCATGTTTCCGACTTGTTTTAAAACGACTTTTCCGACCGATTTGGACGGAAAACGGCCTGGTTAATGAGGGGCGTGTCAAAGCCAATACCTAGCGATGCTTTACACTGACTAACACCGCTAGATTCGCCGCTACATTAGAAAATGTCACACCGCTGCTATCGCTGCCATTGAATTGAATGGATAGCCAGTTAGCATGTTTCCGACTTGTTTTAAATGACTTTTCCGACCGATTTGGACCGGGAAAACGGCCTGGTTAATGAGGGGCGTGTCAAAGCCAATACCTAGCGATGTTTTACACTGACTAAACCGCTAGATTTGCCGCTACATTAAAAATGTCACACCGCTGCTATCGCTGCCATTGAATTGAATGGATAGCCAGTTAGCATGTTTCTGACTTGTTTTAAACAACTTTTCCGACCGATTTGGACGGGAAAACGGCCTGGTTAATGAGGGGGCGTATCAAAGCCAATACCTAGTGATGTTTTACACTGATTAAACCTGCTATATTTGCTGCTACATAAAAAATGTCACACCGCTGCTATCGCTGTCATTGAATTGAATGGATAGCCAGTTAGCATGTTTCCGACTTGTTTTAAATGACTTTTCCGACCGATTTGGACCGGGAAAACGGCCTGGTTAATGAGGGGCGTGTCAAAGCCAATACCTAGCGATGCTTTACACTGACTAAACCGCTAGATTCGCCGCTACATTAGAAAATGTCACACCGCTGCTATCGCTGCCATTGAATTGAATGGATAGCCAGTTAGCATGTTTCCGACTTGTTTTAAAATGACTTTTCCGACCGATTTGGACCGGGAAAACGGCCTGGTTAATGAGGGGGGTGTCAAAGCCAATAGCTAGTGATGTTTTACACTGATTAACCTGCTAGATTTGCTGCTACATAAAAAAATGTCACACCGCTGCTATCGCTGTCATTGAATTGAATGGATAGCCAGTTAGCATGTTTCCGACTTGTTTTAAACTACTTTTCCGACCGATTTGGACCGGGAAAACGGCCTGGTTAATGAGGGGGCGTGTCAAAGCCAATACCTAGCGATGCTTTACACTGACTAAACCGCTAGATTCGCCGCACATTAGAAAATGTCACACCGCTGCTATCGCTGCCATTGAATTGAATGGATAGCCAGTTAGCATGTTTCCGACTTGTTTTAAATGACTTTTCCGACCGATTTGGACCGGGAAAATGGCCTGGTTAATGAGGGGGTGTGTCAAAGCCAATACCTAGCGATGCTTTACACTGACTAAACCACTAGATTCGCCGCTACATTAGAAAAATGTCACGCCGATGCTATCGCTGCCATTGAATTGAATGGATAGCCAGTTAGCATGTTTCCGACTTGTTTTAAACGACTTTTCCGACCGATTTGGACCGGGAAAACAGCCTGGTTAATGAGGGGCTTGTCAAAGCCAATACCTAGCGATGCTTTACACTGACTAAAACGCTAGATTCGCCGCTACATTAGAAACTGTCACGCCGCTGCTATCGCTGCCATTGAATTGAATGGATAGCCAGTTAGCATGTTTCCGACTTGTTTTAAACTACTTTTCCGACCGATTTGGACCGGGAAAACGGCCTGGTTAATGAGGGGGCGTGTCAAAGCCAATACCTAGCGATGTTTTACACTGACTAAACCGCTAGATTTGCTGCTACATTAAAAATGTCACACCGCTGCTATCGCTGCCATTGAATTGAATGGATAGCCAGTTAGCATGTTTCCGACTTGTTTTAAAATGACTTTTCCGACCGATTTGGACCGGGAAAACGGCCTGGTTAATGAGGGGGTGATCAAAGCCAATACCTAGCGATGTTTTACACTGATTAAACTGCTAGATTTGCCGCTACATTAAAAAATGTCACACCGCTGCTATCGCTGCCATTGAATTGAATGGATAGCCAGTTAGCATGTTTCCGACTTGTTTTAAATGACTTTTCCGACCGATTTGGACCGGGAAAACGGCCTGGTTAATGAGGGGCGTGTCAAAGCCAATACCTAGCGATGTTTTACACTGACTAAACCGCTAGATTCGCCGCTACATTAGAAAATGTCACAATCCTGCTATCGCTGCCATTGAATTGAATGGATAGCCAGTTAGCATGTTTCCGACTTGTTTTAAAATGACTTTTCCGACCGATTTGGACCGGGAAAATGGCCTGGTTAATGAGGGGTGTGTCAAAGCCAATACCTAGCGATGCTTTACACTGACTAAAACGCTAGATTCGCCGCTACATTACAAAAGAAACGCCGCTGCTATCGCTGCCATTGAATTGAATGGATAGCCAGTTAGCATGTTTCCGACTTGTTTTAAACGACTTTTCCGACCGATTTGGACCGGGAAAACAGCCTGGTTAATGAGGGTGCTTGTCAAAGCCAATACCTAGCGATGTTTTACACTGACTAAACCGCTAGATTTGCGGCTACATTAAAAAATGTCACGCCGCTGCTATCGCTGCCATTGAATTGAATGGATAGCCAGTTAGCATGTTTCCGACTTGTTTTAAACGACTTTTCCGACCGATTTGGACCGGGAAAACGGCCTGGTTAATGAGGGGCGTGTCAAAGCCAATACCTAGCGATGCTTTACACTGACTAAAACGCTAGATTCGCCGCTACATTAGAAACTGTCACGCCGCTGCTATCGCTGCCATTGAATTGAATGGATAGCCAGTTAGCATGTTTCCGACTTGTTTTAAACTACTTTTCCGACCGATTGGACCGGGAAAACGGCCTGGTTAATGAGGGGCGTGTCAAAGCCAATACCTAGCGATGTTTTACACTGACTAAACCGCTAGATTTGCAGCTACATTAAAAATGTCACACCGCTGCTATCGCTGCCATTGAATTGAATGGATAGCCAGTTAGCATGTTTCCACTTGTTTTAAACGACTTTTCCGACCGATTTGGACCGGGAAAACGGCCTGGTTAATGAGGGGGTGTCAAAGCCAATACCTAGCGATGTTTTACACTGATTAAACTGTTAGATTTGCCGCTACATTAAAAAATGTCAATGTCATTGCTATCGCTGCCATTGAATTGAATGGATAGCCAGTTAGCATGTTTCCGACTTGTTTTAAATGACTTTTCCGACCGATTTGGACCGGGAAAATGGCCTGGTTAATGAGGGGGTGTGTCAAAGCCAATACCTAGCGATGCTTTACACTGACTAAACCACTAGATTCGCCGCTACATTAGAAAATGTCACGCCGCTGCCATCGCTGCCATTGAATTGAATGGATAGCCAGTTAGCATGTTTCCGACTTGTTTTAAACGACTTTTCCGACCGATTTGGACCGGGAAAACGGCCTGGTTAATGAGGGGGCGTGTCAAAGCCAATACCTAGCGATGCTTTACACTGACTAAAACGCTAGATTCGCCGCTACATTAGAAACTGTCATGTCGCTGCTATCGCTGCCATTGAATTGAATGGATAGCCAGTTAGCATGTTTCCGACTTGTTTTAAACTACTTTTCCGACCGATTTGGACCGGAAAACGGCCTGGTTAATGAGGGGGCGTGTCAAAGCCAATACCTAGCGATGTTTTACACTGACTAAACTGCTAGATTTGCCGCTACATTAAAAATGTCACACGCTGCTATCGCTGCCATTGAATTGAATGGATAGCCAGTTAGCATGTTTCCGACTTGTTTTAAAATGACTTTTCCGACCGATTTGGACCGGGAAAACGGCCTGGTTAATGAGGGGTGTCAAAGCCAATACCTAGCGATGCTTTACACTGACTAAACCGCTAGATTCGCCGCTACATTAGAAAATGTCACACCGCTGCTATCGCTGCCATTGAATTGAATGGATAGCCAGTTAGCATGTTTCCGACTTGTTTTAAATGACTTTTCCGACCGATTTGGACCGGGAAAACGGCCTGGTTAATGAGGGGGCGTGTCAAAGCCAATACCTAGCGATGCTTTACACTGACTAAAACGCTAGATTCGCCGCTACATTAGAAAATGTCACGCCGCTGCTATCGCTGCCATTGAATTGAATGGATAGCCAGTTAGCATGTTTCCGACTTGTTTTAAACTACTTTTCCGACCGATTTGGACCGGAAAACGGCCTGGTTAATGAGGGGCGTGTCAAAGCCAATACCTAGCGATGTTTTACACTGACTAAACCGCTAGATTTGCAGCTACATTAAAAATGTCACACCGCTGCTATCGCTGCCATTGAATTGAATGGATAGCCAGTTAGCATGTTTCCGACTTGTTTTAAAACAACTTTTCCGACCGATTTGGACCGGGAAAACGGCCTGGTTAATGAGGGGCGTATCAAAGCCAATACCTAGCGATGTTTTACACTGATTAAACTGCTAGATTTGCCGCTACATTAGAAAATGTCACAATCATGCTATCGCTGCCATTGAATTGAATAGATAGCCAGTTAGCATGTTTCCGACTTGTTTTAAACTGACTTTTCCGACCGATTTGGACCAGGAAAACGGCCTGGTTAATGAGGGGCGTGTCAAAGCCAATACCTAGCGATGCTTTACACTGACTAAACCGCTAGATTCGCCACTACATTAGAAAATGTCACGCCGCTGCTATCGCTGCCATTGAATTGAATGGATAGCCAGTTAGCATGTTTCCGACTTGTTTTAAAATGACTTTTCCGACCGATTTGGACCGGGAAAACAGCCTGGTTAATGAGGGTGCTTGTCAAAGCCAATACCTAGCGATGTTTTACACTGACTAAACCGCTAGATTTGCGGCTACATTAAAAAATGTCACGCCGTTGCCATCGCTGCCATTGAATTGAATGGATAGCCAGTTAGCATGTTTCCGACTTGTTTTAAACGACTTTTCCGACCGATTTTGACCGGGAAAACGGCCTGGTTAATGAGGGGCGTGTCAAAGCCAATACCTAGCGATGCTTTACACTGACTAAACCGCTAGATTCGCCGCTACATTAGAAAATGTCACGCCGCTGCTATCGCTGCCATTGAATTGAATGGATAGCCAGTTAGCATGTTTCCGACTTGTTTTAAACTACTTTTCCGACCGATTTGGACCGGGAAAACGGCCTGGTTAATGAGGGGGCGTGTCAAAGCCAATACCTAGCGATGTTTTACACTGACTAAACCGCTAGATTTGCGGCTACATTAGAAAATGTCACGCCGCTGCTATCGCTGCCATTGAATTGAATGGATAGCCAGTTAGCATGTTTCCGACTTGTTTTAAACGACTTTTCCGACCGATTTGGACCGGAAAACGGCCTGGTTAATGGGGGCGTGTCAAAGCCAATACCTAGCGATGTTTTACACTGATTAAACTGTTAGATTTGCCGCTACATTAAAAAATGTCACACCGCTGCTATCGCTGCCATTGAATTGAATGGATAGCCAGTTAGCATGTTTCCGACTTGTTTTAAATGACTTTTCCGACCGATTTGGACCGGGAAAATGGCCTGGTTAATGAGGGGTGTGTCAAAGCCAATACCTAGCGATGCTTTACACTGACTAAACCGCTAGATTTCGCCGCTACATTAGAAAATGTCACGCCGCTGCTATCGCTGCCATTGAATTGAATGGATAGCCAGTTAGCATGTTTCCGACTTGTTTTAAACAACTTTTCCGACCGATTTGGACCGGGAAAA
The DNA here is from genome assembly GCA_029706075.1 of Aldrovandia affinis. Classification (NCBI taxonomy): domain Eukaryota; kingdom Metazoa; phylum Chordata; class Actinopteri; order Notacanthiformes; family Halosauridae; genus Aldrovandia; species Aldrovandia affinis. The sequence continues at coordinate 8,568 of JAINUG010002261.1, forward strand.
CGGCCTGGTTAATGAGGGGGCGATCAAAGCCAATACCTAGTGATGTTTTACACTGATTAACCTGCTAGATTTGCTGCTACATTAGAAAATGTCACACCGCTGCTATCGCTGCCATTGAATTGAATGGATAGCCAGTTAGCATGTTTCCGACTTGTTTTAAACGACTTTTCCGACCGATTTGGACCGGGAAAACGGCCTGGTTAATGAGGGGCGTGTCAAAGCCAATACCTAGCGATGCTTTACACTGACTACACCGCTAGATTCGCCGCTACATTAGAAAATGTCACGCCTGCTATCGCTGCCATTGAATTGAATGGATAGCCAGTTACCATGTTTCCGACTTGTTTTAAAATGACTTTTCCGACCGATTTGGACCGGGAAAACGGCCTGGTTAATGAGGGGGCGTGTCAAAGCCAATACCTAGCGATGCTTTACACTGACTAAACCGCTAGATTCGCCGCTACATTAGAAAATGTCATGCGCTGCTATCGCTGCCATTGAATTGAATGGATAGCCAGTTACCATGTTTCCGACTTGTTTTAAAATGACTTTTCCGACCGATTTGGACCGGGAAAACGGCCTGGTTAATGAGGGGAGTGTCAAAGCCAATACCTAGCGATGCTTTACACTGACTAAAACGCTAGATTCGCGGCTACATTAGAAAATGTCACGCCGCTGCTATCGCTGCCATTGAATTGAATGGATAGCCAGTTAGCATGTTTCCGACTTGTTTTAAACAACTTTTCCGACCGATTTGGACCGGGAAAACGGCCTGGTTAATGAGGGGCGTGTCAAAGCCAATACCTAGCGATGTTTTACACTGACTAAACCGCTAGATTTGCAGCTACATTAAAAATGTCACACCGCTGCTATCGCTGCCATTGAATTGAATGGATAGCCAGTTAGCATGTTTCCGACTTGTTTTAAACAACTTTTCCAACCGATTTGGACCGGGAAAACGGCCTGGTTAATGAGGGGTATCAAAGCCAATACCTAGCGATGTTTTACACTGATTAAACTGCTAGATTTGCCGCTACATTAAAAAATGTCACACGCTGCTATCGCTGCCATTGAATTGAATAGATAGCCAGTTAGCATGTTTCCGACTTGTTTTAAATGACTTTTCCGACCGATTTGGACCAGGAAAACGGCCTGGTTAATGAGGGCGTGTCAAAGCCAATACCTAGCGATGCTTTACACTGACTAAATCGCTAGATTCGCCACTACATTAGAAAATGTCACACCGCTGCTATCGCTGCCATTGAATTGAATGGATAGCCAGTTAGCATGTTTCCGACTTGTTTTAAAATGACTTTTCCGACCGATTTGGACCGGGAAAACAGCCTGGTTAATGAGGGGTGCTTGTCAAAGCCAATACCTAGCGATGTTTTACACTGACTAAACCGCTAGATTTGCGGCTACATAAAAAATGTCACGCGTTGCTATCGCTGCCATTGAATTGAATGGATAGCCAGTTAGCATGTTTCCGACTTGTTTTAAACGACTTTTCCGACCGATTTTGACCGAAAACGGCCTGGTTAATGAGGGGGCGTGTCAAAGCCAATACCTAGCGATGCTTTACACTGACTAAAACGCTAGATTCGCCGCTACATTAGAAACTGTCACGTCGCTGCTATCGCTGCCATTGAATTGAATGGATAGCCAGTTAGCACGTTTCCGACTTGTTTTAAACTACTTTTCCGACCGATTTGGACCGGGAAAACGGCCTGGTTAATGAGGGGGCGTATCAAAGCCAATACCTAGCGATGTTTTACACTGACTAAACCGCTAGATTTGCGGCTACATTAAAAATGTCACACCGCTGCTATCGCTGCCATTGAATTGAATGGATAGCCAGTTAGCATGTTTCCGACTTGTTTTAAACGACTTTTCCGACCGATTTGGACCGGAAAACGGCCTGGTTAATGAGGGGGCGTATCAAAGCCAATACCTAGCGATGTTTTACACTGATTAAACTGTTAGATTTGCCGCTACATTAAAAAATGTCACACCGCTGCTATCGCTGCCATTGAATTGAATGGATAGCCAGTTAGCATGTTTCCGACTTGTTTTAAATGACTTTTCCGACCGATTTGGACCAGGAAAACGGCCTGGTTAATGAGGGGCGTGTCAAAGCCAATACCTAGCGATGCTTTACACTGACTACATCGCTAGATTCGCCACTACATTAGAAAATGTCACACCGCTGCTATCGCTGCCATTGAATTGAATGGATAGCCAGTTAGCATGTTTCCGACTTGTTTTAAATAACTTTTCCGACCGATTTGGACCGGGAAAACAGCCTGGTTAATGAGGGTGCTTGTCAAAGCCAATACCTAGCGATGTTTTACACTGACTAAACCGCTAGATTTGCGGCTACATTAAAATGTCACGCCGCTGCTATCGCTGCCATTGAATTGAATGGATAGCCAGTTAGCATGTTTCCGACTTGTTTTAAACGACTTTTCCAACCGATTTTGACCGGGAAAACGGCCTGGTTAATGAGGGGGCGTGTCAAAGCCAATACCTAGCGATGCTTTACACTGACTAAAAACGCTAGATTCGCCGCTACATTAGAAACTGTCACGTCGCTGCTATCGCTGCCATTGAATTGAATGGATAGCCAGTTAGCACGTTTCCGACTTGTTTTAAACTACTTTTCCGACCGATTTGGACCGGGAAAACGGCCTGGTTAATGAGGGGGCGTGTCAAAGCCAATACCTAGCGATGTTTTACACTGACTAAACCGCTAGATTTATGCTACATTAAAAATGTCACACCGCTGCTATCGCTGCCATTGAATTGAATGGATAGCCAGTTAGCATGTTTCCGACTTGTTTTAAACGACTTTTCCGACCGATTTGGACCGGAAAACGGCCTGGTTAATGAGGGGCGTATCAAAGCCAATACCTAGCGATGTTTTACACTGATTAAACTGTTAGATTTGCCGCTACATTAAAAAATGTCACACCGCTGCTATCGCTGCCATTGAATTGAATGGATAGCCAGTTAGCATGTTTCAAACTTGTTTTAAATGACTTTTCCGACCGATTTGGACCGGAAAATGGCCTGGTTAATGAGGGGGTGTGTCAAAGCCAATACCTAGCGATGCTTTACACTGACTAAACCACTAGATTCGCAGCTACATTAGAAAATGTCACGCCGCTGCCATCGCTGCCATTGAATTGAATGGATGGCCAGTTAGCATGTTTCCGACTTGTTTTAAACGACTTTTCCGACCGATTTGGACCGGGAAAACGGCCTGGTTAATGAGGGGCGTGTCAAAGCCAATACCTAGCGATGCTTTACACTGACTAAAACGCTAGATTCGCCGCTACATTAGAAACTGTCATGTCGCTGCTATCGCTGCCATTGAATTGAATGGATAGCCAGTTAGCATGTTTCCGACTTGTTTTAAACTACTTTTCCGACTGATTTGGACCGGGAAAACGGCCTGGTTAATGAGGGGGCGTGTCAAAGCCAATACCTAGCGATGTTTTACACTGACTAAACCGCTAGATTTGTGGCTACATTAAAAATGTCACACCGCTGCTATCGCTGCCATTGAATTGAATGGATAGCCAGTTAGCATGTTTCCGACTTGTTTTAAATGACTTTTCCGACCCGATTTGGACCGGGAAAACAGCCTGG
>JAINUG010002262.1:0-12212 GCA_029706075.1 Aldrovandia affinis
CAATTCTGAGCCATACAGTAACTGGGAGAGAATGCAGGTCAAAGGACTATGTCGTTTCTGATCCGTATTAATCTTCTCTCACCATCACTCCCCTTACCCACTGGCCCGTTTTGGTGTGGGCCGGGTGGAGGCCGTTCATATCAGGGCCACAGGGCCACAGGGCCACACTTCAAAGAGACTCAGAGCAGTGAGGTGGGATTAGGAAGGAATGTTAATCCCACTAGAGTGCAGAGGGCTGCTCTTGTGGGGCGTCGAGATCAGAGGGCTTAGCGGACCACCTGCAAAAAACAAGCTGCAGTCTCACCGCTAGGCCTCCTTTCTCCCTCACAGTGGCACTGTTTAACTAGTGCCTCCAAAAGCACCAGAAGAACTAAATTAAACAGAAAAAGGAGATATAATAATGTAAATATATGTGAGGCTATTTTAAATATGGATTTGCACAAACTAGAATCCAAGGATGTTTTATTGCGCCTGGTTATAGGTTATAGATTATGACCACAAAAGAGGATGATATTGCAATTTGAGATTAGTACGTGGATCAAAATTGTTCGCCTTGCATATCTGTTCTTGTGTTTTTGTTCTTCCGGTCAGTACTGATTCATTTTTCCCGAGCCTACCTTTCCGGCCAGTGTAATTTGTATTTCCCGAGACTACCCTTCTTATTACGACTCCGAGTTTGCCTAGCGATTTTGTTTGTTTGCCTTCTGCCTGCCCGCCTAGACTCTTTTGACTGTTTTCTTTGACCTCCCTTGTACTTTGCCTTATCTGATTCCTGGTTTTGACCCTGCTTCCCATTAAACTACTCTTTTTGCCAAGTCATCCTGATCTGCGTCTGGGTCCTTATCCTGATCGTCACAGGTACTGCCCAAAAGTTGGAAACATTTAGGTAAGTGAGGGGCACAAACTATATTAAAAGCAGATGCTTCCACACAGGTGTTGTACCCGAGTTAAGTAAGCTATTTACATCCCAGCATGCTCAGGGTCTGCACAAATGCTGGGCAGGCCCGGCTGCCTGTATGGCTAGTGCGACAGAGGAGAGACCCCAGTGAAAGAGGGGTGATTGTTGAGGCACACTTGGCACGAGCTTCAGTGACGAAGAGCCGCCAACTTGCTGGGATGCTCCATGTAGAGGAACAGTGTCTAAGGTGGATTTTGGCGGAACTGTGAGGGAAAGACATCATCAACAAAGGGCAACTGTGGATCGGAAGTACACACCCTGGATCGTGATGTGCGCATTAGATTGAGGTGCAAGGCTAAACGGGAGCAGCAACTCTAAATCAAAATTTGATTTTAGAATTAACCACAAGTTTCAATATAGGGTGTGAGCAGGTAGTACTCTACAGAAGAGGATAACATGGTCATATCATGGATGTTTCACTTTTTTGGCCACTACCTGTATGTTATACTGAAATAAACCACAGGGCCTGCTGAGGGACAATCCACTGCTTATTTTCCTCTTTTCACAACCATACATCTGTAAAATAAAATATATTTTTATTTAATTCATTTTCTTCTCTATCGAACAGAAGTAATACCAGATTAAACAAGCATTTTGATCCACGCATCAATCTCAAATTGCAATATCATCCTCTTTTGTGGTCATAATCTATAACCCATAACCAGGCTTAGCTTAAAACATCCTTAGTTCTAGCTTGTGCAAATCCATATTTAAAATAGCCTCACATATATTTACATTATTATATCTCCTTTTTCTGTTTTAATTTAGTTCTTCTGGTGCTTTTGGGGGTACTAGATTAAACAGTGCCACTGTGAGGAGAAAGGAGGCTAGACTGGCGGTGACTGCAGCTTGTTTTTGCAGGTGGTCCGCTAAGCCCTCCTGATCTCCGACGCGCCCACAAGAGAGTTGGGTGCCCTCAAATTTCCAGTGATTAACGTTTCCTTCCTAATCCCACCTCACTGCTCACAGGTCTCTTTAAGAGGTGGCCTCTGTGGCCCTGTGGCCCTGATATGATTAGACGGCCTTCTCCACCCGGCCCACACCAAAACGGGCCAGTGGGTAAAAGGGGTGATGGTGAGAGAGATTAATAATGATCAGAAACGGCCTGGTCAGCTGACCTGCATTCTCTCCCAGTTACTGTATGGCTCAAGATTGTCAAGATTATGTTGTATATAATGTACAGCTTTTCTCTGATCAGTAAGCACAACAGTGTGGGTGGATGTGCATATGTGTGTGTGTATGCATACGCATACGTAACAAGCCACACTGCATATTTGCAATGTTTGCGGGGAAGTGAAGTTCTCTGTATTGATATGGATAGAGCCATCACATTTATTTGTTGACTTCATATCCCATCTATCATTTTGTGTACTGTAGCAGAGGAATCAATAATTTATTGCATGCTTACATAAGTTATTTTTATTTCCTTTTACAATTATGCTGCTTAGGTTTAGCCATTTCCTTAGTTATCAGTGACAAAAATGTGGGGGCAAAAGATAGTCTTAACCCCACTGAAATAAAACAATGGGGGGGGGTTGTTCCTTTTGCCCTATGGGGTAGGTGCCAGTGTGCAATGCTGTACATGTATGTAATGTTAAGGCGACAGCTTCTTACCAGGCCATCCATCTTTTCAACCAGAAAGACCACAGTATTTTGCCACAGTACCTATTTTTTTCTGGTCATTTTTCTTCTACTGTATATGCATTTTGCATATGTATTGTCCTATATTCCTATATTATGAACCTAATTACCCCCTTGAAAGGCTCTAAAGCTGGTAAATAATGTGTTCTGATGCATACAAGTAAAACAAAGAGAATACAGCTGATGCACACACATTCCTTTAATCGGCTCTGGCTTTAAGGAGACCACTCGTGAGCAGTGCTTACTGGATAGCCGCCAATGGCCTCCCAGCCCCAGAGGATACATATCAGAGTGGGCACTGCAGAGGACCACCAGAGAAAAGAGTCTCAAAGAGAGGAAGTGACATCACAATTAGGAGGCAGTCTTAGGAAGAGGCCCTGTGGAACACCGCGGGAAGTGACATCACAATCGGGAGGGCGGTCTTAGGAAAGAGGCCCTGTGGAACACCTCGCGGGAAGAGGAGAGTAATAAACAATGCGCCGTGAATGGACAAACAGGCAGCAGCTTCAGAAGCAGGTGCCAAAAATCACCCACACGCCATCCGTGTAATTTGGATTATTTGAGCGGGTGTTGTGGGCGCTTTGTTTTCAAATGCAGCTGCCTTTTGTGCTACTGAAAACCCACCGTTGTGCTGTGCTCGTCACAAACAGCCGTGGAAATATGATTTATATCTCAAGGGCTTGCTGGATGAAAAGCAGTTTGAGGAGAAACCCCCAAACGCCACACAGTAGATCCAGAGCGGGTTCAGAAGCCTTACTCCCTACTTGAACTGAGAGGCCTTAATTCTCTTCTAGGCTCTCAAGTCCTTAACTCCAGAATGCAACGTTGCCTCTCAAATCTAAAAGCCCCAATACACATCTCTGGTTTTTTTCACAAAAGAGGGCCCCTGCTACAATTACACGCATCTTTCTAATAAGGAGTCTCGTGCACTGCCAGCCCGAATTGGCTCTGCCGTAGATTATGGCAGTGCGTGACGGCGGCGTGACGCTGGGGATCTCGCGCCGCAATCCTGAGCCGGGTGACTGGATCGGGTTCTGCAGTCTGATGAGCCGGGCCTTACCTGGGTCTGGGTGACAAGGCTGGTCACTTTGCTCTCCCTGAGAGAGGAAGAAACGGATGGACATGAAGAGCTCGTGAACACAGCAGCGGAACTCTTCCTCGTTCTGTCCACCAGTGGCCAGGAGAAGCGGCGACGGACTGGATGATGTATTTAAAGATGTACTCTGTTGCCTGGGGGGAGGAGAATCAAATCAAAAAGAATGGGGGAGACATAAAAACAAGAAGGCAGATAAAGGAAGGAGCATTAGAGCTGAAATCACGCAGTAAATCTTTATAATCCCCAAAAACATGAATGGGACGTTTATGCTACATTTCCATTTTTATCTGTGACAAAAAAGACGTGCTGTGGAAAATGATGAGCCCCGGAGTAAAGCCATTTAAGTTTTATTTAAAAATTTCACTTGCTAAATGATGGGAAATGTCCAATGGGCGGCTCTGTGGCTCGAAAGATAGAAGCTGAATGTAGTGGTTAGAGAACCGGGGTTTTTATACCCCTGAGCAACGCTCTGAACTCAAAATGCCCCAGCAGATATCCAGCAATATTAATGCATAACACCGCATAACACTGTATGTAAAATTGTATGCTCTTTATGATACCAGATATGGTACTGGATAGTTTAGTCTGCTGAGGAAACAACAGAAATATATAAATGATAAATGATGCATTTATTTATTTATGTGTTTGTTTGGCAGGGACATAGCAAAATTACAATGTTAAATGTAAAAATCGAATGCCACTGCATATCAGATGCATTGTGCTTTAAGTGTTATAGCTGAAGGATCATTTCAAACACCTGTCCCCAATAAACTACAGACAAATAAAATAATAATTATACTGATGTTATCACCTGAGAACCTGCTGAATGTGGTCCTGATGCTCAGCGTCTGCGATACGGTCGACATGCCACTTCAGCACCTTGATAAAGATCCCCTGAGAATAAAGGATAACAGGTGGTGAGCAGACACCACCACAATCATTCATTCATTCATCACTTTTTCCTTCACTGTGTGTGTGTGTGTGTGTGTGTGTGTGTGTGTGTGTGTGTGTTTGTGTGCAGACGAGCGTGTGTGTGTGTGATGGTTCAGTAGTCTGTGTGTGTGTGTGTGTGTGTGTGTAATAGCTCTGTAGTCTGTATGTGTGTATGTCTGTGTGTGTAATGAATCAGTAGTCTGTGTTTGTGTGTGTAATGATTCAGTAGTTTGTGTGTGTGTGTATGTGTGTAATGATTCAGTAGTCTGTGTTTGTGTGTGTGTGTGTGTAATGAATCAGTAGTTTGTGTGTGTGTGTGTGTGCGTATGTGTGTATGTCTGTGTGTAATGATTTAGTAGTCTGTGTTTTGTGTGTGTGTGTGTGTGTGTGTGTGTGCGTGCGTGTGAATGTGTATGTGTGTAATGGCTCAGTAGTCTGTGTGCACCGCGCGTGTGTGTGTGTAATGGCTCAGTAGTCTGTGTGTGTGTGTGTGTGTGTGTGTGTGTGTGTGTGTGTGTGTGTGTGTGTGTGTGTAATGACTCAGTAGTCTGTGTGTGTGTGTGTGTGTGTGTGTGTGTAATGGCTCAGTAGTCTGTGTGTGTGTGTGTGTGTGTGTGTGTAATGGCTCAGTAGTCTGTGTGTGTGTGTGTGTGTATGTGTGTAATAAGCTCAATGGTTGTGTGTGTGTGTGTGTGTGTGTGTGTGTATGTGTGTAACTAAGCTCAATGAATTTGTGTGTGTGTGTGTGTGTGTGTATGTAATAGCTCAGTAGTCTGTATTATTGTGTGTAATGGCTCAGTAGTCCGTGTGTTATGTGGCATTCTAAGGCAGGAGCTTGAAAAGCACTAACAGCGCCCAGAATGCTAAGCGGGCATTTTAACAGGCTCTGGCAAAAGAAAAGAATGTTATCTGTACAGTCTGTACAGGGCTGTCTGTCAGTCCTGCACGGCCACATGAAGACAACCTTGCTTTAGTGGGTGTGATCTTAAAAGCAGTGATGGAGAAAGACATCATCGGCAAAGGGCATCATCTCACACTCCAGAGTTAGAGAACTGCATTGCTGTGTACGCAAATGAAGTGACACGGCACATGCATGAAACATTTAACCCAACGAAAGGTCATCACCAGGAAGGATACCATGCCCCTATTTACAGTATGTGCATCTGTGTAGCTCCTTTGCCGTGTGGTAACACCAAAGCATTACTTCGGTGATTACGCATGGCTTGGAAAACCATCCTAGGAAATAATATTGCTTCCAAAGACATCAAACTTGTCACACAATAGATAAACGCGCCCATTCAAAAAACCAAGATGCACACAATACTTTTTCCCCCTGTAAGGGATAGAAGAAATACTTCAATCCATTCCTTTCATAATAACAGTTTCTATCGAGGTCGTATATTTCAGCAGCACAACTAATAGTCAAAGCACGCTTAGTTCCCGCCTGATCCGCCGCCAGAATAGCACCGCAGACACTGATTAAAAATATCTGCTGATGTTCTCGGCGTGGGTGGTGAACAAGAGAAAATGCATCTGACTACTCTCCCAGTGGAAGATTCTGCTTTACCACCTTGTTAGACTGCGGTGGTGGTTGTGCCTCTACGCTCATGCTTCCTCCTCCTCCTATCTCTCTCTCTCGGAACTGTCTTGCTATCCCTCCTTTCTCTCTCTTTCCTCTCTATCTTACTCTCCCTTGCTCTCTCCCTCCCTCCTCTCTCCCTGTCACTCTGGCACGGCCCAACCTGTAATCATCACTCCTCCTGTCTCGCGCCTCTCCTCCCTCTCCTGTCTATCGCTCACTGTGATTCTGTGTGTACAGCATTGTCATCGCTGACGGGTTCAATTCCCACACTGAACACGTGAAAATGTAATACGTCCACCTGTAAGGGTTGCTTTGGACTCAAAAGTCTCTGCTAAAGTAACATATATATATATATATACATATATACTCACTCTCACTGATTCTTTCTCTTTCTCTCCTCTTAGTCTCTGTCTTTAATATCTCTCTCTCTCTCACTCCTCACTTCCGTCTTTCTCTCTCAGTGTGAGGGAGGAATGCCAACCTCCACGACAGCGTGCTACCTCAAGCTCCCATTCTCAAAGGAAATCTCCCAGGAAACAATCCAAACCGTGAAAAGCACCCAGGTCCCTTCTGGATCACGTCGTTCCTCTGCTCCACCAAGCTCACACAAATGGTAGGCCATGTGGCGGAAATAGAACCTCAACGATCTCCGTCAGGCCGTAGGCTGCTGTGAACCCCACGAGGCAGGCTGTCTCTGCGGTCTCGAATGTCGCTTTCAGGGTGATACGATGAAGCGGGTCTCTGTGCTACAATCTCCAGGATTCAGCAGATGTGCATTGTCCCTCGTTAGCGCTCCAAAAAAAAAAAAAAGAAGATATGTTGTGATATTGTTTTCTGAGGTGGAACACAATCTTGTTAACCGGGCCAGCCAGGCATGACTGGGTTATTTAGTTGGGATTGTAGCATGGCAGGAGTGCACACTGACTTAACAGGAAGAGGCGCCCTGACCGCAGAACAAAGATTTTACTCAGTTAACGTAGGGTTGGCTGAGTCGGGAGTAGGGGCTGACAAGCATTACTCTTGGATATTTTAGAATAAAAACACAAAGAGTCTGGGCTCCTTGCAACTTGATGTATACATCAGAAAACATGATTAAAGTCATTAATAAAGATTTTTTAAAGGATCGCCCTTTGAGACCGTCAGATTTTGAGAAGGCCGTGGCTTAGATTTTATATTATTTTTATTTTGCTGTCAGTATAAAATATACCACAAATGACACAACACCAAAATGTGAGATGCTAGAAAAATCTGAAGTGTTCCCCACGGTCTGGTGAATCAGACCGTGCCAGTACAGACTGGCCAGTAGCCCTGTGAGACGTGCGCGGTGACCCGGTAGCATCACCCCAGGGAGGGATGCATTGCAGGGAGGAGGGATTGTCAGGAGTTGTCCGTGTCTTGTCACGCACCAGCAGCCCCTGCTGGTCATTCGTTCACCCACGGTCTACCTGTATAAAGTTGCGCATGAAGTGTCTTCCTCCGGCTCTGTGAACTGTGAGCCGCGGTGTGAAAGAAGCCGGCGGCTGACATCACATGTTTTGAAGGTGAGCCGACATCACCTGTCCTAGGCTCTCCCGAATTGACAGAGAGTTGCAGTGAGCATGGCTACGGCTCACAATATGATTGGCCACTCCAAATTGGTTCTGGAAAAGGAAGGGTGTTAGTGTGTGGGCGACAGTGGGGTTATTTTTAAATGGAGAAATTCTCTGTGTTTGTGGTACAGTGAAGTGCACCTCTTTTCCCTGCAGGCGACATGCTGGACCTGCTGAAGTGGCTCGGAGAGAGGATCAATGACAGCCTGGGAAAACTGAAGGAGATCGACGGCTCGGAAATAGTCAAGGTGGGCTACGTCACAGATCCTGTAGACTAGCCAGATATTCAGCTCCTGCGTTCCTTCCATCCTCTCCTGCTCTCGGAGGGTTCGATATAGCCAACCCAGTGCTATATTAGAAATTTTCAAACGTCTCCCTCTCAGATCTTTTTTATCTGTCTTTCAGTTAATGTTTAACCAAGCATTCCTAGTGTAGAAGCGAGTTAATGTCTGGTGAGTCTAAAGACTCTGTGATGATACTCACAGGTGCTCACAGTCTGTCCTTTTCGTGTACACTAAAAATTTCTCTTTTAAAAAATAGTAAATGCATTCTTATTCTCTTCCCGCACAGTTTTTACAGGACACACTGGACACCCTCTTTGAATTTTGAAATAAGAATTCTCAGAATACGGGCTGAAGGTTTTTCGACCACTAGTAAGTGCTCTCCGTCCTTGTTTTGGCAATGGGCACATGAACACATCTCCCTTGAAACAGCTGCACAATTGGCTGGGTGTGTAGAGCGAGCGGTGTGATGTGGCGATCTATGAAAAGTGTTCTTTGTCGGCTATGGTCGTGGACATGCTTATCTTTGTAACTCACGGATTAGTCAACTATGGGAGGCTGCGTCCGGGATCATGCGGAGAATCCACTTCTGATCACAAGATCTACAATGATCTCTCTCTCTGGCTATAGCAGGACACGAGTTGCTGTGCGATTCAGAGCAGATGCGCGCATCACACATAATGTGTGAATTTCATCAATTAATCATGGCTGAATATAAATGTATTATCTTTTTGGCTGCACTCAAATCCAGGGATCTGAGGCACGTGGGTTATTTTAAAAATGCATATTTTGCTATCTGGTATCAGGTGGCGGTATTGTATAATGGTTGAAACTCAAATATAACTCAAGAAGCGGTTCACTTCAGGTGAGCTCTACTGTTAACATGGCCAGCGCCACCTGAACGCATAAGTAATTAAGTGCTCAGGACAATCTTCTGTTAAATATGTCATGTAATATTTACTGGTAATCCAGTTAGCTATGCTATAGTGTGCAACAGCCGCAATAACAACAGGCCTGAGCCCATAACCACGTGATTCTGACACCTCACTGCCATCAATAATGTATTGAACTAAAATCAACATCTTGTCTTCTTTTCCCTCAGGTTCACATAATAAATTTGCTGCAGGACAGCAAATTCCAGTATTAAGCAGTCATGGTTTCTCCAAGAGTCATTTTGCAGACTCTGTCATACAGGTAACGCTAAACAAAACCTCCTTTCCGGTTACCGCTGGCAACCATCCGCTGTTTCCAAAATAATTAAATAAGTGTAAAATTCACTTACCCTGGACAATGATTACCTGCACATTTTCATGACAGAACAGACATTCGTTTTTATTATTATTATTATTATTATATATTTATTTGTGATATTTCAGTGATCTTTTGTGCAGGTTCTGCAAGCTATTGAAATCAGAATCGTGATCGAACTCAGGGGATAATAACCTCAGTGGGCGTTCCTGCTCTAGCGGTCGGTTTGCCGGCACAGCGGCTCTTGTGGCTCCTCTTATAAGGGGATCCGGGTCACCTCTGTTGCTGTGGCTGGAGTCGGACAGTGCCCTAGCAGTAGTAGTAGTAGGCAGGGGAGGGAGGAGAGTTAAGCAGAGTGTGAGCATCACCACATGCTGAAACCCAGGTGGGTTGCCAGTGGGGAGTGAATGCAGCTCTGTGTCTACAGCAGTGTAGGCAGCAGACGGGCTGTCTCACACCACACGCCTCCGTCTCAGCCCTGAGCGGCCCAACCCCAGAGCCCTCTCCCGACGAGCCCTGTCACTGCCCCAACCCAGGCCCCTCCTCGGACCTCCCCGTCCACTACACCCACTCTAGGGCCTCTTTCTCCTCCCCCTCCATCCCCATGCTCACCATCTGACCCGCTTGCACCCAACCATGGTACTAAGGGAATAATAAGGTATTAAGGGACTGGTGTTGGAAGTACCTTCGGCTATATAGACATGTACAGTGCAACGGGCACTGCTTCTGCAGCTGTGTGTTCTTAGACATCCTTACAAATCAGCAATTTTAAAGAACAAGACCTCCTCTTCTCTCTCACTCTCTGTGCCTCTGCGCTTCCCTCACGAGGCTCTTTCACTGTGCCCATCCGAAGCCATCCCTCCCCTCAGACCACCTCTCTGTGCCTCCCAGATTCGTCCCCTTCCCTGCCCGGCCCCTAAGGCTCAGTCTCCTCCTCGGGGTTGACCTTGAGCTCCTGCGGGTGCAGACACAGTGTAACACCCTACACACACACATCACAGCCGAGCCACTGTCAAGTGCGCCTGAAGCGCGTTGCCTGAAATTTAAACTGGTGGGTTTTTATATAAGCATTGGCATGGTAAGTCTGTAATTTATGATTTGTAATGCTTTATATTTGAGATAGAGCAAGTTAATTGTTTTACAGAGTGTGCCAAAATAAAGGAAACACCAACTAAGTGTAATAGGACTTTGGAGCCACCACCTCGGGCTTGAACAGCTACGCACCTTAGTGTCTAACTCCTTGGAGGGATGCAACACCATTCTTCTGAAATTCCATCTTTTGTTGATAGTGGTGGAAAATGCTGTCTCAGGCACCGCTCAGAATCTTCCATAAGTATTCAATTGGGTTGAGATCTGGTGACTGAGACGGCCATGGCCACTATGGTTTACATTGTTTTTCATGCTCGTCAAATCATTTAGTGACCACCTGTGCCTTGTGGATGGTGGCATTGTCAACCTGGAAGAGATGACTCCCATCAGGATAGATGCTTCACAGAATGGCTTGTATTTATTGGTGTTTACCTTGCTCTTTAAAGAGTTGAATTGGACCAAACCATGGCAGGAAAATGCAACCAGCCATAGCAGTGCCATCAGTATCCACCATTTACTCAGAATGTGTCCCTTTATTTTGGCAGTTACTTGCATTTTGGTATATGTACAATAAAAATTGTATTGAGCTAGCTTTGTCTACAACCATGGAGCACATTTAGACACATTGTTCTCATCTAAGCCCATTTATTTCAATGACCTCTTAGGGCTGAATCAACAGTGAACATTTTTTGTAACTTTTTTGAGGATAATCCAAGCCTGTAGAAGAGAGAGAGAGTTTGTGGAAAGCCATCTTTTGAGCAGGGACTACGTTTATTCCAAGCAAAGCTGTGTGTGTGGCTTTGTTCAGAGCTCCTGTCCAGGGCAGGAGCTGCAGTCTGTCTCACCACAGGCCCCCGAAACCGTCAAGGTTACTGGGTATTTTAATCAGTGTCTGCGGTGCTATTCTGGGCGGCGGATCAGGGGACTAGCGTGCTTGGCTATTAGTTGTATATGAAATATACGGCTTTCCGTCGACTGTTATGAAAGGAATGGATTGAAGTATTTTCTTCCCTTACAGGGGGAAAAAAAGTATTGTGTGCATCTTGGTTTTGAATGGTGCGTTTATCTATTGTGTATTAGGATTTGATGTCTTGGAAGCAATATTTTATACAGGATGGTTTTCCAAACCGCTACTTGCGTAATCACGAAGTAATGCTTTGGTGTTACCACACGACAGGAGCTACACAGATGCACATACTTTGTAAATAGGGCATGGTACCCTTCCTGGTGATGACCTTTACGTTGGGTTAAATGTTTCATGCTGTGCTGTGTACTTCATTTGCGTACAGCAATGCAGTTCTCTAACTCTGGGTGTGAGATGATGCCCTTTGTTGATGATGTCTTTTCTCCATCACTGCTTTAAGATCACACCCCACAAAGCAAGGTTGTCTTCATGTGGCACATGGGAGAAGCTGACAGACAACCCTGTACGGAACTGTACAGACATTCTTTTCTTTTTTGTCAGAGCCTGTTAAAAATGCCAAGCCCGCATTCTGCGTCAGTGCTTTCTTTCAAGTCTTGCCTTAGAATGCTAATGTGCTAACACACAGACTACTGAGCCATTACACACACACACACACAGACTACTGAGCTATTACACACACACACACACAGACTACTGAGCCATTACACACACACACACACACACAGACTACTGAGCTATTACACACACACACACACACACACACACACACACACACAGACTACTGAGCCATTACACACACACACACACACACACACAGACTACTGAGCCATTACACACACACACACACACACACACACACACAGACTACTG
>JAINUG010002263.1:0-12209 GCA_029706075.1 Aldrovandia affinis
AGCCTCTTAAAGAAGAAGTTACAGGTCTGTGAGAGCCAGAAATCTTGCTTGTTTGTAGGTGACCAAATACTTATTTTCCACCATAATTTGCAAATAAATTCTTTAAAAATCAGACAATGTGATTTTCTGGGTTTTTTTTTCTCATTTTGTCTCTCATAGTTGAGGTATACCTACAGGCCTCTCTCATCTTTTTAAGTGGGAGAACTTGCACAATTGGTGGCTGACTAAATACTTATTTTCCCCACTGTAACTATATTTAATTGTACAGTATTCTTATTTGTATTATTTTTTTAATTTTTATTCTAACTCTTGTATAATTTGTATTATTTCTATTTAAGATTAATAGCTCTGTATGCAGTCACAGGAGATGGCAGCTAAGCATTTCACTGCATGTTGTACTAGTATAATTGTGTATGTGACAAATAAACTTGTACTTGAACTATGTAATAATAATAATACTTTTATTTATGTAGCACACCTTAAAATACAGGGAAATCTCAAGGTGCTTTACAACAGGCTGTTATAAAAGAAAAAAAGAAAAAAAACACATGATTAGCAGATACGGTTAAAAACAACAAAAAGAGAGAAGGGAAAAAAGGGCAAAATACATACTATCTAGGTGTCCGAAAAATCACAGAAAAAGACAGAGAAACTATACACATAATTACATTTTTAAAAAGAGAGGCAAACATAGGCTGGTATGAGTGTTCATTGTGTGGTTCTGTGCAATTGAGAGTGAGATTTAGTGGTTTGGAAAAGCAGAGATGAAAAGGTGAGTCTTCAGTTTGTCTTGAAAGTGGTGAAAGAGCTGAAGGGTCCTGATGTGATATTGAAGCTGATTCCAAAGGCGTGGTGCCAGGGAACAGAAGGCCCGGTTCCCCATGGTATGGAGGTGGGTTCTGTGGACAGTGAGGAGATAGAAGGTGCTGGATCTGAGGGATCGGGTAGTTGTTTGGGGGGTGAGGTTTTGGAGGTAGATGGGGCTTTATGTTATGGTTTTAAAGGTGTGGAGAAGAATTTTGAAATTGATCCAGAATTCATTGGGGAGTCTGTATGGATGTGGCTGAGCCGCCCATATGGATGCTGTACCCGCTCGAGTTCCCTCATAGCTGCCAAGTTGCTCTGGAACTTCTCCAGGCTCCAGAAAGTGGAGATGCCCAGCTTGATGTTTTGGACTTGCACCTGGAACTCCCCCTCCCCATCTCCTCGGTCTTTATCGTACAGCTCGTGCCTGATGAATACATGCACCGTTTCCGCTTAAACAGACATTACAGGCACGCTTCAACATACACTTCAACATACACAGGATTAAGCAGTGCTTTACCCCAGCATTCTTGAACATGACAATTTACTGACTCATTACAGTGGGTGTGTTATAACAAACCTGCTGAACATGGTGCTTTTGCAGAGTTTTTTTACTTATGGCGTTGGCCTCCTCAATCATCACAGACAACTTCATGGCATCCCATTGTGGCTGAGCCAATACTGAACAAAACAAACGGACTGGAGATTAGCTGCATTTTCTACAAGGGTCCCGCAGCACACATTTAAAATATGGCAACGTTTTTGGGAGGACTGCCAAGTGCTCATGTAGTACAACAGTATAATCTTAAATCACTCATCCTTAAAGGTCTCCTCTTCCCGCTTTCAAATAACAGATCAGAAACAAAAGTTGAATGAGTCTTCTATATTTATTTAAAATTATTTTTCAGAAAAAAACACTTGACTATGCCCATTTTAGTGACTGGTGGGCATATCCTTGCAAGGCTATAGGAGTTCTTAACTTGATTCAAAAGATGAAATTGACAAAAAGAGAGTGATTATAAAATAAACACAAGACAACAGATGCAGTATGCTATAGGCTTATATTTATGGTTAATTATGTAGGGCTTCAATCACTTCTATTTCATACCATGTGATTAACAGTGATCGCACTCGCACAAAATGGGGTCGAAAGGTACCAGCCCAGCTGTCACACTGGTTGCCATGAGCAACAGACTTGATTTAGAAAAACGGAGGCAATAAATCAAATTTCAATGAGCAGCATCAAGTCATAGACAAGGAAAAATGGGGGGATCATCTTACAGAAATGAGATCATCACAGCCGTTAACTAAACTTAAACCTGAGTTTAGAAATACGTGTATACATTTAACAATGAAGAAGCAAAGGCTTCAAGAAAAGAGATGACGACATACCATTTCTAGGGGCATTTTGTGCGATTATTTTCCGAAAACTTTCGAGATTTTCATCAATCGTCCTTTTCTCTTCTTCCAAGGCTTCTACAATCTTAGCATGTCTTATGGCATGGTCTACCATTGCCTATGCAGCACATAGAGAAATAGGCAATCCAAAAGTTAAATCAACTGCAATGTGCATTACAAATGAAGAACACGATTACAGTGATGTGCATCCCTGTTGTGTGGAACAGTTCAAGGACGCTTAAGGACACAAAGCATTTACTCCAATTTGCCTCAGCCATGTTGAGTGGCAAGCCAAAGCAGGGGCACCATTTGTAAAGCCTTCAGAATGACTCACAGGTGGTTTGAACTTCACACATTCTGGTGTCAGTGTGGACATCCGCACCGGAAATGCATGTTAAAAGCTTTACGGTGTCCATGTAATTTGTCGAAAGTTGAACAACAGGAAAACAGTGGTTGGGGACAGGTGTGTGGTCTCGCTGCTCAGTACCTGTCTGGTGGCCTGCGCCTCCATGTGGAGCAACTTCTTTTTCACATGCACTTCCTGCTCCAGTAAGATCTTTGCGGTCTGCAGTTCCTCCATTTTGCTGGCCACCCTCTGGTTATCCAGTTCTTGCCGTTTCTTCTTCTCGCTCTCCTCTTCCTGAAGCAAAAACAGTGTGGTTCACAACCACCAAACGAGGCTCGAGTGGCCTGGCGTCACAGAACCAGCATTTCCCCATTTCACCTACCAGTTCACACTCCAGAGCTTTGATCTTGTTTTCATACAAAGCCTTCTGGTCAGACAATTCCTTCTGAGCCATCGCTTTGGCGACCTGTATGCCTTGCATCATTTCTTCTTTGGCTCTTACCCGGGCCTCCTCAATCTCAGCCTCCAGTCTGAAAATCAGGGAGTTGCAATACATTTGACTGCATCGGTCTCAAATCAGAACAAAAGAAGCATTTCTCCCACCATCCTTCCCTATACTCACTGTGCTCTTTGTGCTGCCAGCAGCTCGTTTTTGGCAAACTCAAAGTCCTTGTGTCCATCGCCCGACTGAGTCCAGCAGGAAACACGCTTCCCGGTGTGCACCTCCACTGGGTGGTTGAACCTGAAGTAGTGGTCCCCGCCGAGGATCACCCGGTCACCCTGAAAATGACAGCACGTGTCAGCTGGTCCTCGCTCCGCAGCCGGGAGCATGGCACACAGCTTTCAGTCCAATGGGTCCACTTACGTGGTGGAGAACGGTGGACTCGGACACTAGGATTCCGTTCACAAAGGTCTTTGCATCCTTGATTGGAGTGATGCTAACCGTACCGCCTACGCTACTTATCACGCTGGGGGAAGCATACAAGAAAATACATACTGTATTGCAACAGGTTTTGCAATACATTACACATTAATATACAAAACGAAACGTTTTCAAATGCATTTCAAAGGTTTCAAAGACATGATCAAAACAAGTCGCTTTCCCCCCCCACAAGGCTTTCACAATTTACTGTACTAGGTGCAATCGCTACTCGACAGCTCGCAAAATTCCCTTTTTCAATGGTAGCATGGCTAACATCGTTTTCAAATGACTAAAAGTACTATAAATGTGGGAAAAACATTTTTTGCACGTTTTCCATAAGAAGAGATGTTCATGACGCATTTGTTGTTATTCCACAGAGTTGTAACATATCTGACAGTGTTTGGAAATACAAAAAGGTATGCATTTCAAAATACTGTTGAATGTAAAATACATTTCAACTATTTCTAAATGTATTACTCAAAAACTATTTTTAATACTTTAAAAACAAACCCAGGACTGGCGTATAATAAAATACTTTTGAAAAATATTCCTTTTAAAATATTGATATTGCATGCCTTGGAACACTCTCAGACACAAAGATGTCCCTCACCAGTGCTCATCAGCTATGAGGGCTCCAGACAGCTGAATATCGTGAGCGGACTCAGACTTGTGTTTCCCGACCTTGGTCTGTCCCTCTTTAATCATATACAGCAGTATCTCTGACAGCTGAGGATCCTCATTCAGGTTCACAAGGTTGGGAAGCCGGTTATCCACTTTAAACGTGATGCCAGCTTTCTGTTTGACACAGGCAAGAGGAAGGAAGGTGGTGAAAAATTCTGTTGGTCATTTCCAGTCAATCACACGCAAAAAAAAAAAACTATTACTACAATGAAGTTACCTGCAATTCTTTGGTTTCTTCACGCTTTCGTTTCTCAGCCTGCTCTAGCTTTTCCTTCCAAGCCCTGAGAAGGGAGAGAGCTCTATATGCTGAGACATATTCCAAAGGCTCTTGACAAAAGTTACAATGTTAACTGTTACAATGTAAAAACCGTCAATCTCCTGTTCAACGACCCACTAAAAAACTATTAAATATAGAACAATGTTTACCTGTGTGCTTCAGCCATTTCCCTATCCTGTTGTGTTAATTGGGTCTTGAGAGCTGTGATTTCCTGCTGGAACAGTCTCATTTTCTCTGGTTCAATGCCAATCTGAGCTGCTCTCAGTTTATCAAAATCTGCTTTAAGCTCTGCAAATAAAACATTTAAAAAAGGTGAAATATACAATATATAAAGAAATGTGTGTATGAAGAGGGCAAAATATTTTTTGTATTTAAGAGCAAATTTAACTCTGTAGTTTTGTGTAAGATCAACGCTACATAGTTGAATTTGAATTATGGCTCCCTCCTGTGGTAATTACAAGTAGTGTCAATTCAATCCACTGGTAATAATACCTGTGACAGTTTAGCCCAGTTATATTATGATGGCACATAAATATTCCACAGGCAAGGTTAGGTTTTGCCCTTACTAAAGAGGGAGGCCTCATGATTAATAGGTGGGAAGCAAGGAGAGGCTGAGCTGACCTCTGATGAGCTTGGCGTTGTTGTCCTCGTTGACCTTGGCAATGTTGATGATCATAGAATAGATAGAATAGAATAGAATATCTTTATTGTCATTATACCAGGGTACAACGAAATTAGGATAGGCTCGGCCTAAAAGTGCAGGACAACATACAACACAGTCACGAACACATACAGTATACCAACAGTAGTAGAAAAAATAGAAAAGTAGAAAAAATACCCAACAATAATGAAAATAATAATAATAATAAATATATATATATATATATATATATAATACACAAACCACAAAAAAATGGGCTACTAAATTAAATCTGCACATATTGCACTGTACCGTACATAAATATTGCACCAGATATGGGCCTGTCTAGCATAGCGCAGGGTGCTGAGGGTCTCTTCCACATTGCTGGCAGCAGGACTGAGCGTAGCGATCATGGCAGTCTTTGAATTCCCACCCAGACTCTCCTTCAACAACCTGGACATAGTGGTGCCACCATTACATGGTTACACTCCTCTACAGGGATAAATACATCCACACTAAAAGCAACCAAGATGGGGGAAAAAAGCCCTGCAGTAAAGAAACCAGTTTAAACACTCTGAAAGTTATCTTTCAAAGTTACTCTCACCACGTGAGCACCGATTCTCTGTATGGGATGAAGACCTTCTTCCTGGACTGACACTGCTCAGAGAGAGCTGAAATCACCTTCCCCAGAGTTAACAAGGACTTGTTGATGCTGGCACCTTCCTGAGGGAGTAAAATATGCTTTTAGACTGACAGCTTTTGGGTAAAAGAGAGGATTATTTATGTAGTTTATTACACAAGCGAGAATTAACAACACCACCTTCGTTAATAATTAAGAGAGATTTTACTCAAAAGGTGTGCTCGGCTCATTTGAAAAGCACTTCAGTTATACTGAGGCGTGAGCACCCGGAGGCCAGTGAGAGGCGCTGTACCCTGAGCCTGTCCCCACTGGTCTGGGCTGAGGAGCAGCGCTCACTGCCTGCCAGGTCCACTAGGTTGATTCGGCTGGTGATGGTGTGGTCATGCTCTTCCTCCTCCACAAACTCGGTCTGTGCAAAGAAGAGAGGCGGTCGGCACACTGCTAACACAGCACTACAAACCTCACACGGTGCTGTAGCAAGGCTGGCATACACGACACACTGCCTTTCAACACAACAGAACAAGAACAAGGCACCACAGCTCTTCTGTTCTGGTTCTGACATCCCACAGTACGCCACAGCTATGGGCTGAGATCACATTCATTTTAAAAAGGCGATTTGACCAAACGTTGTAAACAGTCCATTTGTAACTCTAAATAGAATACTGTACTGAAGGGTGTGTTTGTATAAATGTGTTGTTTGTTGTAGCCTTGATGCTTGTATGACAAGACACAATAGTTGTACAGTATGAACAGTATATGAGTAGTAAGACAGTATTTGATTGGTTGAGGAAATGACAGTTCACCTTGGTCTGAGTCATAACAAGTGTGAAGACTGAGTGAGACCTGGAGCTCTTATCATTCATGCCAGTGGCTGCGGTGGCACGCTGTTTATTTCCGAGCTCAAGCCAGCCCTGGGAGAGATCATATAGAGCATAGTGCATTGCATTACATTACATTAACTACATAATTAGACTGCAACAGAATGCATTATTTATGTCAAGAGCACAACTCACCTGGATGTCAGCATATGAACTCACCACATTCCTGAGGGGGAACACACACAGCAATGCTTTAATTTGCCAAGTCATTACATTCATAACAAAATGTGTACATTATTGCACATTCTACTACCCCACACCCCACAAGGCATATCCACAAATCTTAATTCTGATCCTTTACCAAGCTTGGTCTTTATTCAGCTCAATAATGTGTCGAATTTGAAATGTTCTTACGTGGAAAGATCTGCAACATAGGGCCCAAAGACTGGATGTTCCCGGACTCTTAGCTGAAAAAAGCAGGGCTTTCCATTAGGATCAATACAATTACTTGTGTACATGGGGTATGATTCATAGATTCATTTTGAATCTTGTTTTGAATGTCACAGTATCAGAATATGCTGAAAGTGTAAATTATATCCAAACAGTATGCAGCACAGAATCCCCCCAAAATATTTCAGATTATATCACAGGCCAACTAAGGACATTACAAATTACTTTTGGAGTGAGGTTACACTCTTCCCAAAGAAATGCTTCACGCTTCAAAAATGGAACTCACCGGTAACTTGTGGCCTTGCTCATCCTTCACTACCAGCAAGTCATGGATTTTCTCATTGTAAACTTCAAAGTAGCTCATTTCCAGGTGACATGTGACCTAAAATGCATTATATCACTATCATACAGTATCCCTGATCACTTTCCAATAGACAGTGCTGTGACAACACTTAGGTTGTGGGTTTGATTCCCATTGGGGCCATATACTGAAAAATGTACGACTGTAAGCCACTTTGGATAAAAGCGTCTGCTAAATGGCATATGATATGTTATATTACACGTTCACAAATTGTAAATCAAACTGCTTTTAATCATTTCGTTTATGAACAAACGGTAGCAGAGCAAATATGGGTATAGGCACCGACTAGCAACAATTCAGACACAATTCAGTGTTTATATGAAACAATTTCAGAACAGAGTGGGGAACTCACCTGTTTGTTCTGAGACTTTGACACTCTGGTAAAAAGCTCCTCACAAAATCGTGGCGTTACCCCAGCCTCCTCTCCAAAGCCCATCATTCTACATGAGAATCAATAATTGCAACATCTCAGTTGAAATATTCACACTTATGAAAAGGGGATTATCACAATATATAATTGGGAGGCAACAGACATTTATCGAAGTTTTATCAAAGACTACATTACCCTATGGTCTAACAGCGGGCGATACTAGGCAATAAATTGCCCAGTGGGCGTTCACCACGCTTGACTGGCGTCCTCAAAAATGCTTCCGACGTGCTTACAATTTTTTGGCATGGTAAACGAATAGTTCATCATAGATTTTGAGAATCTTTATTGTAAATATTAGTTGGCTAGCAGTATTGTTTCCTTCAATTATGAACCGCAAACTCAAACTCAGAAGGCTTTTTGCAATTACGGCCATATACTTGCGCTGGAAACAGCTCGCAATTTCTCTCAGGTGCGTTTTCCAAACGTACCCATGCGATAAAAAAAATAGCCTTTTAACCTACACAATCATTAAATAAGATGTATGTAGGCCATATAAGTTTAGCTAGCTATAAATATTTATGCTTTTAGGATTAAATAAAGTATGGGGTACTGCAGACCGCTGTTAAGTTTCTCCTCATTCATGTTGAAGTGTCGGAACTAGGAACACAATTTTTGCATGGTAAACGAATAGTTCATCATAGATTTTGAGAATCTTTATTATAAATATTAGTTGGCTAGCAGTATTGTTTCCTTCAATTATGAACCGCAAACTCAAACTCAGAAGGCTTTTTGCAATTACGGCCATATACTTGCGCTGGAAACAGCTCGAAATTTCTCTCCAGTGCGTTTTCCAAACGTTTTTCCAAACGTACCCATGCGATAAAAAATAGCCTTTTAACCAACACAAACATTAAATAAGATGTATGTAGGCCATATAAGTTTAGCTAGCTATAAATATTTATGCTTTTAGGATTAAATAAAGTATGGGTACTGCAGACCGCTGTTAACAGTTTCTCCTCACTCATGTTGAAGTGTCAGAACTAGGAACAAAATGTCGGTGTTGTGTTGGTTTCCGCGTGGAAGGTAAAAAGAGCAAGACATGAATTTGATTGCCTCTTACCGGGCAACATTGCCCGAAAGTTCAGAATTTTCAACTTTTCTGGGACACCGAAACACCCACAAATCGGGCAATGGGTCAGGCACCGGAAGTCGCTCACTCTCATAGAGAATCAATGCATTTCCGGCAACTAGTTGCCGAATCGCCCGCTGTTAGACCGTAGGGTACACGCACCCAACTTAAATATTCAGAATAAAATGTGAAATATATCAAGGTGAAATGGTAAGGAGTGGTAAAAAGGAGGTTAAGATATCTTACGTGTATGACTTTCCAGACCCAGTCTGTCCGTACGCAAACAGGCAAGTGTTGAATCCTTCAAAGGCTCCTTCAAGAAGGGGTCTTGCTAACTTTTCATACACCATCTTTTGGCTGGCAAAATTTGGGTCTGTGTTCTCAACGGAACAGAACGAGAAATCGTAGGAGAAAGTGTATCTCTGGTTGGAGTCAGGGTGTTGGACAGTGGTCTCTTGGTTATCCATGAAGATCACCTGTTTGCCTTTCTCGGTCTCCTCTCTGATAATTAAAAAGAATCATAAAATTGACACTGTTCGATTAACAGCAAGTTAAAACTGCAACTACAACTGCAGATCCATTAAGTAGTATTTAAGGCAGGGGTGTCAGACTCAAGTCGATTTAAAGCAAAGGATAAATCAAACATGACTTTCATAAAATAAATGACACTAAATTATTTTTACTTGAGATTGTAACACAAAATATTACAAACTGGTGAATAATTTCAATGAAATGGGGAAAACAAACGAAATATAAATTATTAGAATGTAAGCAAGGCCTTAAAGGATATCTCACCTGCTGTTGAACGACCTCACTCCTACCGCCACTGTTACTGCAGTGTTCTCCATCTTTAGGGAGTCTTGCTTCAGTACTCGACTCTCGCTGTCGAACAGTTCGGACGAAACCGCCGTTCTTCCAGGAGTTCTACACTCTGCACCGCTCACATCTCCATTTTGGGCGGAGCTTGTCAGTGTGGGGGCCTTTTTCACCTGTGTGAACTGCAGACTGGAGGTCAGGTGTCTGGCTTGACCTCCGACTGGGAGGTTTCTGGCTATTGACACGTGTCCTGTTGGCTTGAGACTTATTTAAGGGTTCACAGGGTAATTTATATTCACATTTATTTACAGCTAAAAGGTAATCTACTTTATTACAAAAATATATTCTATTTTAAAACCATACACTTTTTAAGAGGTTTCCACTGATGATACCACCAAATTAGGAGGAGGGTTGCCAAAGGAATCTGTAGGAGGAGAATGGGGAGGGAGGCATAGAAGGTTTCACCGCCACAAATAGGCCATGCAAAAATACACTGTTACGTATACTAAAACTACAAAATGAACACAGCACTCGTGGGAAACACAGCAATTACCACACGTGAATAAGAAGCCCTAAGGGGAAGCCTCCGCTCCATGACCAACCACCTACCGAGCTGTAGCAACCCAACCGTCCTGTTAACCGGCAGGAGCCCGGAAATAGCAAACCCCTAAAATCGACAGCCAACAGTTGGTTTATAAGAAAATAATGAAACAAAAGACATAAACAAGTATTAAAAGACAGCAACCAAACAAAGTAATGGGCAAAAACAGCAGTGGCCCAGCGCTCCTCCTGATAAGAAAAATAACACAATTAGCAACCTTTTACAATAATTACAAATAAGAGATCCCTAGTTAGGCAGCCATACTGCCTTACCTGCACTCATACAGCAGAACTAGGGGCTACAGGAGACCATCGTCAGGGTCCTTGTTCCTATAATGAGGTAAGGTTACCAATATGCATTAACATCTTACTAGAACCACTGCAACAGTTAAAATAAAAGCAAGCTACAACAGGACACAGAATGCATACCTGGAAGCCACAAGATACGGTGAGCACAATTACTCTTCCGTTGCGTTGTATAAGGCAGGGGAAAGAGCTAACGCTGCTCTTTGCTGGCTCTGCTCCTACTGCAACCTTTACCATGCGATCAGGACGAAAGCGGGGTGAGTCTGTCACTGCCTGCACACTGCTCCCTTTAAATGAACTGAAATGATCACGATCACCTGTTCTCACTCACGGTGATTACAATAGAGTAACCAGTATCAGCTGTTTTCACTCAGGATGGTTACAAGCTGCGTGGCCAAACTGACAGGGGGAACTCTCAACCCATTACATATATAATGGCCTATATTTAGTTACAAAAAAGGCTATAAACAAAGCAAAATCTTTGCTATCATAAACATGCACGTACTTTATCTTAAATGTTCTAGAAGGTAGAACACAAATTGATATGAATTTTTTTTAAACACTATGTTTATTCTCTTATTTGTGATTCTATACAGATGTATTACGATACAGCGTCCGTTTTAAATCCAGATTGACCTAAAATTAAGATTAAGATCGCCTATATATCCTATCGCATGGTGTGGGCCCGTTTCACAATTTTCCAACGTTCCTAGTGCCTATAATATAGTAGCCCTAGATGGCAGAACTAATCTCTGCCACTGCAGTGTTCCGCACGTAATTAGTTAGACAAAACACCTTTTAAAAAAGGCAAAAAAGGCATGAAAGAAGAGTGTCGTGAAAGTTGATTTTACTGACCTATAAAGTTTTAATTATCCGATGAGTTTGACTGCTAATCAAGAAGAAGATAAGGACGAAGACTAATGGTTGCGACAGCAGCAAGATTTACTTAGCCCCTCTTTAATAGTAAGCAGCCTACGAGGTATGTGTTTGATTTGTCATTCATTTATATGGTTAACTACCTACGTACAAATGTGTTTAGCCTATATGCTAGCTAGCTACCGATTGTATAAGTATGTTTGATTTGTCATTAAAAAAAAAAAGCCCCGTTTTATAAATTAAGACCTCGAGTCTCGCGTCTTTATTAAACACCGTGTTTTTCCCGCCTTCTACCCGTGAAAGTGACTTGGAACGGTAGTCAAACCCGTAACTTCCCACTCATGAACTCGTACTGGAGGGAGCTACAATGGTAATAAATTGTATATTACATAATTTTATTTATTGACATGATCAATATTTCGCCGTTTGCACAGTCATGTTTAGCCCCTTTTCGGGGGCTAGGTCAAGTTCAGGTTTACCGTAGTAGCTAATGATATCTAGCTAGCTAGCACTAGCTATTTCTTATCGTGCCATATTTCATACACATCAGATTGCAGTACATAATCGTGTGTATGTAATTTTGATTACAACGTGCAAATTTACTTAATGTTGCCCTAAAGTTATCTTTTGTCGATTTCTTACCATTCACAAGAACCTCAGTTACTGTAGATGCCATATTCGTTTTGATGCTGTGTGATGCTGTGTGATGCTGTGTGACGCTGTGTGACGTCAAAGTCGTGAGTTGGGAGTACATCGATCTCGTACGAGTTCACAG
>JAINUG010002264.1:0-12196 GCA_029706075.1 Aldrovandia affinis
GCTGCCTTGCTACGAATATAATATATGAATTATAATATAGAATTATAGGCTATTTTAATGATATAGGCAGCTAGCTACGGACATAATTGTATCCTTTGTCTGTTTAGCTGCACAGTTAAGTTCGCTGCCTTGCTACGAATATAATATATGAATTATAATATAGAATTATAGGCTATTTTAATGATATAGGCAGCTAGCTACGGACATAATTGTATCCTTTGTCTGTTTAGCTGCACAGTTAAGTTCGCTGCCTTGCTACGAATATAATATATGAATTATAATATAGAATTATAGGCTATTTTAATGATATAGGCAGCTAGCTACGGACATAATTGTATCCTTTGTCTGTTTAGCTGCACAGTTAAGTTCTGCCTTGCTACGAATATAATATATGAATTATAATATAGAATTATAGGCTATTTTAATGATATAGGCAGCTAGCTACGGACATAATTGTATCCTCTGTTCAGCTGCACAGTTAAATTCGCTGCCTTGCAACGAACATAATATATGGATCGTCTGCTTAGATGGCTAGTGAAATATCTGCTAGTAAAATAAAAATCGTGATAACACCATTATCATTTCCTTTTTGTATAGGAGCTGTGCTTATATTGTTAATTGTTTTAGATTTTACATTGTGTTAGTGATGCTAGTGGAGGGGGGAAAGTTCGCTGTTTCAAACATAATAATAATAGATATATCATATATCCTGACATTCCTTGAGTAGCCTTCGCGTTTAACCCCCTGAGGTCGGCTGGATCGGCGCCGATCCAAGCAGCAATACAAGTATATTACTATTTCTAACTTCGCGATATTTTATCATACACACGCGGCAAAAACATTGACAGAAACCTTAGAATCGCGACTTTCCGATTTGAGCACTGGCAAATCAAATGGGATTTTTTAAAATTAGCTTAATTAGACCAAAAGTAAACCTTGCTTTTACTCTGTTTTTACCTTTTAGTAACGTCCCCCCTTCTATTGACATGTTAACGAGGTGCTAATTTCGGGGAGGGCGTCATGTGTGAAAACGCTGGCATAAACAACACAAACTGAAGAGGACAGTCTATGCTGATATTTATTTTATTTCGCTTGTTTTCAAATACTCGTGAAAATATATATAAATTCCGCGTCTTGTGACTACATATTCCGCATGTCGCAATGTAACAAATTGCAATAGGCACAGAAAATACTTTTCAAACAGCGTAAAATGTTATAAAATATATCGTATGTCTGTGTTTACGCTTGCAATCTGCCAGCAACAGTATATTCACGAGTATATTTTCAAATACTCGTGAAAATATATGAATTCCGCGCCTTGTGACTACATATTCCGCATGTCGCAATGTAACAAATTGCAATAGGCACACAAAATACTTTTCAAACAGCGTAAAATGTTATAAAATATATCGTATGTCTGTGTTTACGCTTGCAATCTGCCAGCAACAGTCTATGCTATTGATTTTATTTCGCTTGTTTTTTTATTTTTTTACATCTTGTCTGTGTTTACGCTTGCAATCTGCCAGCAACAGTCTATGCTGATATTAATTTTATTTCGCTTGTTTTCAAATACTCGTGAAAATATAGCCTATGAATATCGCGTGTTGTGACGCCAAACATTCCGCGTGTTGCAACGTAACAAAGAGCCAAAATGAATATTCAGGTATTTAGCATTTAGCCCTCCCACAGCCTGAAATAAATGTGACCAGTTCTGATAAAAACAGGTTTTTAGCTATTTAGATCTCAGATGTGCTAAACTATTTTCACACCCTTACATAACCAAGACCTTGGTGAACAAACGCACATTGGCAAAACAATTCGTCACTATAGTTTAGTGTGTGCTTTCACATCTTTTGTGACAGCAGAAAAATTTACTATTTTTAACTTGTGTGTTTGTAGATCTATTTACAAGCTGCATATGATACTGACCAAACTATTGATGGCATACAAATGTAGCTGTGATTGTCCTTCAAATAAAAATATCAAACACTTTGGAGTAAGTGTGTGTTAAATTGATGAAATTGAGATAAATATCAGACCATGCCAAAATCTAAAAACATTAAAAGCTTAGCACGGACCTCAGGGGGTTAATGGATGTAAATGCTAGCTAACGTCACCCAGTGTTTATGCTCAACTCATGTGGGTAACGTTACAAGAGTTCATTTCACAGATAACAGGCCATAACGTGGGATGGACTAGTTTGCTATATTAACTTACTGTAGTACCCACAAGACTAGTTGATTTCTTTCACACACACACCATCATTTTAAACCTTGCAGTGTTATTTGTTGTATACATAGCAAGCTAGTCCATCCCACAATTGGATATGAATATAATAATAATAATATACGCCATTTAGCAGACGCTTTTATCCAAAGCGACTTACAGTAGTGAATGCATACAGCATTCAGTATACATTTTCACATCCATATAATCTATGGATGTGTCCAGGTGTTCAGGAATGTGTCCGAGTGATGTCATTGAATTATTTGAATGTAGTTGCAAGGCAGCGATATCCCAGCAAACAAAATGTGGTTCCCAGAACGTTCTGGGAACGTTATTTTTGGTTATGTAAAGGTTAGCAAAACGTTACATTTTTGGTTCTCCCTACGTTCTGATGGAAAGTTTTCTTTACGTTCTATGAACGTTCTGTGTAGGTTGCATTCAGGTTTGCAAGGAACATTCTGGGAACGTTATCCTAAAGTTACAGCAATTGCAACATCTCCTAAACGTTCCCAGAACGTTTTATAGTTCTCCCTAGGTTCTGATGGAAAGTTTTCTTTACGTTCTTGGAACGTTCTGTGTAGGTTGCATTCAGGTTTGCAAGGAACATTCTGGGAACGTTATCCTAAAGTTACAGCAATTGCGACGTCTCCTAAACGTTCCCAGAACGTTTTATAGTTCTGCTTAGGTTAAAATGTATAGTTTTCTTTACGTTCTTGGAACGTTCTGTGTAGGTTGCATTCAGGTTTGCAAGGAACATTATCTTAAAGTTACAATTGCATCCCAGTTGTAATAAATGCTAAAATTAGGTAAAACACAAGAGCTCTGGAAAGGGACTTTAGTAAAAGTGTACACCACACAAGTTAGAAAAGTAGTCAACTTTATTAAAAGCACAGCACCAAACATTGCAAGACAACACAGAAGCAGTGGGAATTCACAGCAAACAAATAAAACCTACCAAACAGTAGTTACTATATTTAAAAATATAAACAATATAAAACAATATAAAATACAATGATGTGTTGACTGTTCAGTGGTCTGGCTGCTCCCGATGGTCCTCAATCGGCTTCTTCTGTAACACAGAAATATTAGTAGATATTACATCTCAGGCATATCTTGCATACAAATGATTAGCCCTAAGTACTCAGCGCAATATGACTACTTTATTGTCCAAATACCATTGGCATCTTAACAAAGGGTGGATATGAACTAAAAGGACTGAAAACATACCTGTTGCTTTCCTCTGTGCGGAGCAAACTTGAGCGTCGCTCCAATCAGACTCTCCACATCAGTGACTTTAGCATGCTTAAAGTTAAGTAAGCAAGCCTCTGAAAAGGAGACATCAATTAGTAATACAATTAAAACATCACTGAAGGTTGTGCTACCAACCCAAGATTTAGATTTTAACATCCACTTACACCAGAGTACATACTTGTGATTATCTGGCACACATTCAGGTCCCCGAAGGCCCTCTTCTCCTTCTTCCCTCTGAGACTGTAGGTGGACAGGAGGCCATTTGTCCCAACCTTTTTTAGGAGCAATCGGACCATGGCACCCAAATTACCACCACCCAGGGATCGCAAGTAATGGATCTGAAAATGAAAACGATCATGGCTATCATGCATTGCTCATAATTCCTATGAATGTTACGATGTGAGCATATATTACTATGTTGTGAGCAACCTTCTCAGATTTAGGGTTAATAATTAAATTTATAATTCAGCATCTTTGCAGGAAAAAACAAAACATGCCATATTCTGTCTCTTAATTGGCTCCTCCACTATAGTGACGCCCCTCCAGAAATCCATGTCACCTGGAACTAGTACACTCTGCCTCGCTTCCAGCAGCTGTAAACACAATCAGTATAGACAATCAGTACTGCTCAATGCACTGCGTGTTGACACAAGACATCTACTAATGTAACAGAAAATTAATGTCACATTGACCAACAATATTATTCATTATTTATACCACTGTCTATACTGGTTATATCTTCTATAGTGTATTCATATTTGTACTACTGTCTAGTAAATCTTACCCTCTTTCTTCTCTGTCGACTGCGGGCTGCATTCTTCACGGCTTCTGCCTGAACTGCAAGGTCCGGTTGGCTGAACCGGAAGTTCCTGCGTACGGTCTCATAGTAGGTCTTACAGGCCGCTGGAAAACAATTGAATGAGTATGGTAGTCTATGCATAAACAATGGAAATAGCCACACTAAAAGTACTTTTAAAAGTAAAAACGAAAAAAATCTGCACAGTACAGCAAACAGTAAAATACTTACACATAATGGCATCATTATCCACACTATGCAAATCCGGGCTTGCTGCTAGAGCTTCCACCAAATAAGAAGTGACTGCCTCATTGCGAGGCGAGCTCAGTCTCTGAAAACAAAATATAAATATATTAGAGAACCTATTTACATTTATACAGCAGAATGCATGTAGTCTTTTTATTTTGTATCTTACCCTTGCTCTGGTTCGTAGCGCCTGCTATTTCCCTCAGAGTTGTGGAGACGACGCGCTGCTTTCTATGAAATACAAGATTTAAAGTCACTTAATGAATCTCTCCAATTTACTAGTGGAGACAAAGAAAGTAGTAAAGAAATCATCTTTTTCATGCAGTTTGTAGGCGTATTTAATCACGCTCTCAAATTAAGTGTCATACATCGAAATCTATAAATAAAAGATATACTTATTTGAGTGTTGGTACATTGAAAATCAACTAAATTCGCGGATAATCGCCGTCGAAGCTAGCTAGACAGTTTACTGAAGCTGGTACAACAATAGCAGCTGGAAGCTAGCTTAGTTGGCTAATCCCACTACAAATATCAAATTAAACAGTTTATAGGCACATTTAATCACTGCAAACATTCTCTTACCGCAATTTTGGGATTCTGCACCGTCTTTTCCTCTTCATCTCCTCCACGGGTGTAATGTTACCGTTATGGGCTACCAAAGCTGACACCGTTTTCTCCAAAATTCCTATTCTATTCTCCATCGACTCAAATCCTCTACTCACTTGTACACTCATGTCTTCCAAAGACTCTTTCACCTGGTGAGACAGGCCAGTCATAGCATGCAACAATCTCTTCTCTGTGTCGGCGGGACTAGATGAAACTAGTCGATCATGAATCCGTGGTGTTGTAAGAGAGCCGCCTTCCCGGTGCAGCCATTGCGATAGATTGTAGTAGAGAGAATTTAAAAAATGGCGCGCAATGTAAGTACTGTTGGTTTGGTCTAGGGACAAAGGGCTCGACTGTGTGAATGACTCTAATTAGCATTGAATAGGTGGAGTTTCAATTCTTCCAAGGAAACAGACTAAAATCTAGCCCTGTATGTATCTATTGATTTGTAAAACAAGTTACTGACCCTCATTGGATTTTGTAAAAATAAATTGTTGAAATAAATTGTGCTGTTTTCTGTATCTTTTTTGATAACATTATTGACCATTGCTAGTGACATACAAGGTAATTCATCATAGCATACCAGGGCTCTACGTTAACTTTTTTTCTTCTAAGGAGTACCCTTATAGGGTTATATAAATATATATATTGTATATATTCGTATATATTATATTATAATATAATGGCCATGACGGATTGGGACGCCCCCCTTACTCATAAGCTTTATTTACAATGTTGGTCATCTAATTTGTGAACTTAACAAAAGTCTTCAGCTCTCATTGCTGATTTTTGGTTTTGATTCATTGCAAACAATATTATAACATTCCCAGAACGTCCTGGGAAGGTTCCAATACAGACAACCTAAGGAGAACCTTAGGAGAACGTTCCATTTTAGTTCAAATATTCCTTAAAGTTAACGTTATTTTAAGTGGTTATTTGAACGTTCTGTTATGGTTTTGGTTAATTGCAAACCATAATGTAACGTTCCCGGAACGGTCTGGGAGAGAACCTTGAGCTAACGTTACGGAAACGTTCTTTGTTTGCTGGGATATTATATATTATATATTCCATATATTATGTTCGTTGCAAGGCAGCGAATTTAACTGCAGCTGAACAGACAAAGGATACAATTATGTCCGTAGCTAGCTAGCTATATCATAGCCTATAATTCTATATTATAATTCATATATTATGTTCGTTGCAAGGCAGCGAATTTAACTGTGCAGCTGAACAGAGGATACAATTATGTCCGTAGCTATATCATTAAAATAGCCTATAATTCTATATTATAATTCATATATTATGTTCGTTGCAAGGCAGCGAATTTAACTGTGCAGCTGAACAGAGGATACAATTATGTCCGTAGCTAGCTGCCTATATTATTAAAATAGCCTATAATTCTATATTATAATTCATATATTATATTCGTAGCAAGGCAGCGAACTTAACTGTGCAGCTAAACAGACAAAGGATACAATTATGTCCGTAGCTAGCTGCCTATATCATTAAAATAGCCTATAATTCTATATTATAATTCATATATTATATTCGTAGCAAGGCAGCGAACTTAACTGTGCAGCTAAACAGACAAAGGATACAATTATGTCCGTAGCTAGCTGCCTATATCATTAAAATAGCCTATAATTCTATATTATAATTCATATATTATATTCGTAGCAAGGCAGCGAACTTAACTGTGCAGCTAAACAGACAAAGGATACAATTATGTCCGTAGCTAGCTGCCTATATCATTAAAATAGCCTATAATTCTATATTATAATTCATATATTATGTTCGTAGCAAGGCAGCTAACTCAACTGTGCAGCTGACCCTGGACACATTCTTTCGCGTTTTCGCGTTTCGCCCAAAATTCCGCCACTGCCTACGGACATCTGTGCATGTTGTTGTTCATGTCTATATTTATTATGCATTTTTAATCATTTTTTCATGCTACTACATAACCATGAAACATTTATCTTTTCTTTAATGATGCCCATGCAACAAATAACTATACAGTATGTGTGGATATTTTTTTCATTTTCAGATTATAAATAATTGATTGTTTTTAGAGTAAACCACTTGATGATTTTGACGATATCAATCAAAGATATAGAAGCTCTTGAAAAAGTCCAAAGAAGGGCAACTAAACTGATACCTGGTATGAAAGGTAAAAGTTATGATGATAGACTTAAGGCACTCAATCTATTTAAATTTAGCAAACGGAGACTTAGGGGGGGATTTTATTGAGGTTTTTAAATTCCTAAAAGGAATTAACAAAGTAAAATACCAAAGATATTTAAGATAAGTGGGGTCAGCAGAACAAGAGGCCACAGGTGGAAATTAGCTAAATGCAAATTCCGCACAGATATTAGGATGTTTTTCTTTACACAGAGAGTTGTCAATGCCTGGAACAGCTTGCCAGGTCAGGTAGTAGAGGCAGAAACGCTTGGGCTATTCAAGTCCAGGCTAGATGTAGTACTAGATACTCTTTAGATTAGGACATGAGCCTAGATGGGCCGAATGGCTTTTGCTTTGCCTGACGGGAAATCACTTTGCCTGACGGGAAATCACTTTGCCTGACGGGAAATCACTTTGCCTGACGGGAAATCACTTTGCCTGACGGGATTGCTGTGTCATACGTGCTGAGAGTTTGAGCGGATTGTTTGTTGCTGTCGGGATATTAGTTGCTTAGGGTTCGGAGTTTTGTCATCAGAAAGGTAAAAGGATAAAATATTTGCTCTTAAGGTAAACGTTTTTCGCGTTAGGGGACAGAGAGGGAATCTTCCATTTTTTCCCCATCTAGCTTCGTAAAAAGCTTGTTAAAAAGATTTGGCATTACACCCAGCTGACGTGAGGTTTTTTGTGTTTTTTTGCCCTCTCAAGAGTGCCCTACTAGCACTCTTGCTACAGCCAACCGGACCGAAAGTTTTCAAATGAGCTTTGTGTTGTTTCCATTTAGAAGTTTCTGCACCTGACTGTTCGGAACCACCTCGGTGTATAGTATTTTTATCGACTTGTATGGGCTCAAATTAATGCCAAAAGTATTTTGTCTCTGTAAAAGTATTTCGTCTCTGTAAAAAAACATTTTGTGCTTGCAACTATAAAAAAATGTTTTTTTACAGAGACGAAATACTTTTACAAGCACAACATGTTTTTTTACAGAGACGAAATACTTTTACAAGCACAAAATGTTTTTTTACAGAGACGAAATACTTTTACAAGCACAAAATGTTTTTTTACAAAGACGAAATACTTTTACAAGCACAAAATGTTTTATTACAGAGACGAAATACTTTTACAGACACGAAATACTTTTGGCATTAATTTGACGCTTCCGGTAAACTATCCAATCGGCATCCAGAAGAAATCAGGTTGCCATGTTGTGCAACTTTCCCCTATTGAGTCTCCAAGAACGTAGCATCGCCAAGTTCAAGATTAATTTGAACGGCGTCCAGCACACTGCAGAAAGGGCAGGCTTGATACATTGTACACAATGGCAAATCATAATAATTTGAGGCTTTCAAACGATTTGGTAAATTATTAGTTATTGTTCATAGAAAAGTTTATTATTTGTGCGAGTTTTCCAATTTTATAGATTTGTAAGTTGTAACCAACATAGGCCTACTCCATTACAAGCCATAGGCTAGTTGTAGCCTATCGAAATAACGTAGTGTGGAGATAGGTCTGGCTAGCGAGACTATATCGAAATAAACGGGGAGCACATTTCCATGAGCTACAAATGTGTTTATTCTTAAATTAATAAGTAACCCACCTCAAACAAGGACATGTATCTAGTAAAAATGCTAGCACACAATTAGTCAATAGTCAGTTCCTCACGTCATAGCAAAAAAATATGAATTTTTCGCTAGTTTCAGAGTGAATGAATAAATAAATCCTACAGCATTACAGCATGGCGTTGGCAATGCTGAGGTTGTGGGTTCAATTCCCACTGGGACCACATATACTGAAAATGTATGCATTCACTACTGTAAGTCGCTTTGGATAAAAGCATCTGCTAAATGGTATATACTTCTTGATTTCTTTCATTGTAATAATGACGCCTACAGGTGTCACTAGGCCGGCAAATACTGCAAAGGCTTGGTACAAGACTGCACGACCTTCTGCAACAACTGCCACTGGATCTAAGACATGCAGAAATTATTTGCATGAATTAATATATATACGTAGGCCTATAGCCGGCTATGCACAGAAATTGTATCTTAATTGACCCTTTGCTAAACCACGCCCCAAAACGCAAACTGGCCAATCACAGCGCCGTGTTTTACATACTCCGACAGAGGCTCCGACAGTTTTTTTTGCCTTCCATTCACTTTCACGCAAAAATTAGAAATTTTCTTCATTTTCGAGCTGGTTTTGTGGATTTTTAGCAAATTATGGTTAAACGTTGTGCCTGGGGCACGTGTAACAGTGACACTCGTTACCCAGAGAGGTTTGAAGGAGATATACGTTTGTTTCCCTTTATAAAACCTAAATTAAATCCTGAAAAGTGTTAGCCAGCTAAGCTAACGTGGCTACGGTCTGGATATACAGCTCCGGGTTGCAACATTGGTAAAGTTAGACTAAATGTTAGCTTTGTTATTCGTGATCCAGACAGCTTGCTAACGTTAAGATGTTACAGTCAAGCTCTAGAAAACCAAGTGGGTAACGTTACCTTGATGTCAAAATGTAATACTATTTTTTTCATTACTATTTCAGCACTTTGTCAATGGGAAGCCCAGTCCCGAGTACCCAAATCTTGTGGAAGACTGGGCTGACACACTGCTGATATTTTTTGCTTTACAGAGGTCCAGGGTATGGAGCTACCTGTGGAGCTAACCAGAGTAATGTCGTTACAGCACACTATAGGCGACTAATGTTACGTTAGTTAGCTAATGCTAGCTAACTTACTACTGAATGTAACGTTATATAGGCCTACTGCTTTTGCTTTTTAATGATTGTAATAGTGAATAGAGACCTACCCAGCTTTACAGGAACAGTGTTGCTCCTTAATGTCATTGTCCTCTGTCTCAATCGCCCGGTGATGCGGTGGTTCACTTTTACTCTGATCTGTAGGCTGTCGCTTCTATCTTAATTTTTTTTACGTCATTTTGTTGTTGAGTCAGTGTGATATCTTGAATATAACCTTCAAATGCATATTGTAGACCCTTCTGTCTGCTTCTATCTGAAATCGCTTTTTCTATTTTCCCAAAATTGGACAATATTTCTCCAGGGAGTGCAGTTAGCGACAGTGGGAGCGCCATGCTGGCTCCGAAAGCTTGACGTACTTAGCAACAATAACTAAGGGGGGCGTGGTTTAGCGAAGGGTCAATTGCACAGTATTTTGAACACATTGATTCTCCAAGGACATCGTTGTAATTCCACTGGGTGGCGCATACAGCCACCATCGAATAAAGTGAAAATAGGCGGAAATTTTAGGCTACCACCTGACTGTAGCCTATTCTCGTGTGTCTGTGAACAGGGTTCCTACACATTTTCCATTTCAAAATTCCATACTTTTTCCATACTTTTCCAGACTCAATTTTCCAGACTTCTCTGTCGATTTTTAGCTGTGACCAGCAGCTCACTCTGTCGGTTAGATGGTTGGTCGGTTGGTCCACAAAAATTTGCACACCAGTAACCTACCTACCGTATCAGCTCATTACTGCCCACACCACAGCTGTTACTAATCAACTAATTAGACGAAGTGGTTGCAGCTATTGCAAATGTGGGCTTGTTCAGATCATATTTGACATCAGAGTACAAATAGCTAGATGTTTATGTAAATAAATGGTTTTAAAATCCAACTGTTAACATGTATGTTACATTCTGACTATGTATGCTATTACGTTGCCAAATAATTGCCAGAAGATTGTAGCTAGGTACTGTAGCTCATACAAATCAATTAACACCAAACCCAGACAACTTCAATGCACAGCATTTTATTCAAACTGCAATGCTAATACAGTGCAATGTTATAAATGTAAATAAATAATAAATGTAAATAACTGTATACCTTCAACCCCTACAGTAACAGAAGGGATGTACTTGTACAATTCACCAGGGAACTAGAAAAGAGAACTAAAGTCCTTGACTTTGCTTCATTGGCTGTTGGATGGAGTAAAACATGTGTAGACACTGTTTAACAAATAACTATACATAAAGTCAAATAATATTTGGTAATCATACATTAAAATAATGCCTTTTGAGACCTTAACATACATAAGAACAAAATGTAAAATCATCAGCCACAAAAAAGTTTAAGAAAACTCTCCCATTGACTTTTTACCCTCAAACCCCACTTGCTCTCTAAAAATAAAGTGCTGTGTAAGCCACTGTGGGACTGTGAAGAGGAACAAACACACACACAGGTCTGACCTGTACTGCCATGGCTAGGCTATACCCTCAAAGTTTCTTCATTTCATAGATTTTCTTTTCAATGTCTTTGTCATATTTCATTAGCTCTTGTTCTTTCTCTTTTTCAGCTTTCCTGAGGGCATTTGATTTTGCAAGCACAGCGATTTTGTCAGTGGCTTCTGCTTCAACTGCAAGTTAATCTGCAGATGTCAGAAGTGCATTTATGTTGGTCTGAAGCTTTCTTCTCTTCACCTTGAGTTAGTCCACCTCATCCTGTACTACTTTCCGTTTCTGTGTTTGTTGTGTGTGCTCCCTCTTCTTCTTTTCCTCATTAAGGTACACATGGTATCTCTGTTTTGCACAGCCAGCAGACTGTAGTAGTTCTTTGGTCATCCCCACATTAGCTACCCCACCCACATGGTGCAGGTGGTCTACTATTACCCGCTGGGCAATCAAGGTTCTCTCCTTCATGTTTGCGACAGTGATGTTCTTATTAACAGAGAACCCTCTTTCCACAGAAGCCTGGCCATGGGACAGCAGGAGAACCTTTTGGACGATGT
The DNA here is from genome assembly GCA_029706075.1 of Aldrovandia affinis. Lineage (NCBI taxonomy): Eukaryota > Metazoa > Chordata > Actinopteri > Notacanthiformes > Halosauridae > Aldrovandia > Aldrovandia affinis. The sequence continues at coordinate 12,040 of JAINUG010002264.1, forward strand.
CCCACAGCTCTTTGAATGGATGCTCTTTGGCCAGCAGTGCATGGAAGAAGGTGTCCAGTCTGGAGTGGGCACCAGTGGGCCACTGTGAGGCATCCTCACTCGTTTTGCAGATCACAGCGAAGTCCCTGAACTGGTTGAGGATTGTGTCACACTTGTT
>JAINUG010002265.1:0-12191 GCA_029706075.1 Aldrovandia affinis
CTCTTACTTAGCAGTGTAATTTATACTCTCTCCCAGCAGTGTAACCCAGCCCACTTTTGCTCCTACTTTCACTTTCATTATGAGAGGTGTCATGGCGGCCCAGAGAAATGTTGCTGACTCATTCATTTTATCGATGTCATGGTTTTTGAATCGATGTCACTGCACCCAAAGATATTATTTTTATCTAAATAGTTTTTAATTAAACAAATAAAAGTTACAAATAAAAGAATATCACATTTCAGACTTTGAGAAATGTTGAATTTCAATATCAATGTATTGTGTGATATGTTTTCTCATGCCAGAATATTACACATATTACCTACAGTTTTTAATGTTTAATGTTTAATTATTTAAATAAAACAAACATGTTTAGAATTGGAAATTGTTCACAGAATTTTCCATCATTTACAGTCATACAGTGCCATGAAAAAGTATTTGCCCCCTTCCTGAATTCCTCCATTTTTGCATATTTATCACACTGAATGGTTTCAGATCTTCATTCAAAATGTAATATAAGACAAGGAGAACCCGAGTAAATACAAAATACAGTTTTTAAATGATCCTTTCATTTATTGAAGGAAAAAAGTTATCTAACACCCATATCACCCATGTGAAAAAGTCATTGTCCCCCTGAACTTAATAACTGCGCCACCTTTAGCAGCAACAACTGCAACCAAACGCTTCCTATAATTGGAGATCAGTCTTTCACATTGCTGTGGAGGGATTTTGGCCCACTCTTCTTTGCAGAATTGCTGTAATTCAGCGACATTGGAGGGTTTTCGAGCATGAACTGCTCGTTTAAGGTCCTGCCACAGTATCTCGATGGGGTTCAAGTCAGGACTTTGCCTAGGCCACTCCAAAACCTTCATTTTGTTTCTTTTGAGCCATTCGGGGGCGGACTTGCTCTTGTGTTTTGGGTCATTGTCCTGCTGCATAGCCCAATTACGCTTCAGCTTCAGATCACGGACTGGTGACTGGGAATTCTCCTTCAGAATTTTCTGGTAGAGAGCAGAATTCATGGTTCCTTCAATGATGGCAAGTCTTCCAGGCCCTGAGGCAGCAAAGCATCCCCACACCATCACACACTACCACCACGTTTGACTGTTGGTATGATCTTATTGTGAAATGCTGTGTTTGCTTTACACCAGACATAACGGGACCCGTGTCTTCCAAAAAGTTCCACTTTTGACTCATCTGTCAACAGAACATTCTCCCAAAAGGCTTGGGGGTCATCAATGTGTTTTTTTGCAAATGTGAGACGAGCACTCATGTTTCTCTTACTTAGCAGTGTAATTTATACTCTCCCAGCAGTGTAACCCAGCCCACTTTTGCTCCTACTTTCACTTTCATTATGAGAGGTGTCATGGCGGCCCAGAGATAGGTTGCTGACTCATTATTTAATTCATTTTTGAATCGATGTCATGGAAAAAAAGATTTTGCATGATACATATGCCATAAATATCACTGCACCCAAAGATATTATTTTTATACTGTATTTATATAAAAGTTTTTAATATAAATCTATCTAAATAGATAGTTACAAATAAAAGAATATCACATTTCAGACTTTCAGAAATGTTGAATTTCAATATCAATGTATTGTGTCATGTGTTTTCTCATGCCAGAATATTACACATATTACCTACAGTTTTTAATGTTTAATGTTTTATTTATTTAAATAAAACAAACATGTTTAGAATTGGAAATTGTTCACAGAATTTTCCATCATTTACAGTCATACAGTGCCATGAAAAAGTATTTGCCCCCTTCCTGATTTCCTCTATTTTTGCATATTTATCACACTGAATGGTTTCAGATCTTCATTCAAAATGTAATATAAGACAAGGAGAACCCGAGTAAATACAAAATACAGTTAAAGTTATCTAACACCCATATCACCCATGGGAAAAAGTCATTGTCCCCCTGAACTTAATAACTGCGCCACCTTTAGCAGCAACAACTGCAACCAAACACTTCCTACAATTGGAGATCAGTCTTTCACATTGCTGTGGAGGGATTTTGGCCCACTCTTCTTTGCAGAATTGCTGTAATTCAGTGACATTGGAGGGTTTTCGAGCATTAACTGCTCGTTTAAGGTCCTGCCACAGTATCTCGATGGGGTTCAAGTCAGGACTTTGCCTAGGCCACTCCAAAACCTTAATTTTGTTTCTTTTGAGCCATTCGGAGGCAGACTTGCTCTTATGTTTTGGGTCATTGTCCTGCTGCATAGCCCAATTACGCTTCAGCTGGACGAGCATTCATGTTTCTCTTACTTAGCAGTGGTTTGCGCCTTGCAACTCTCCCATGAATTCCATTTTTGCCCAGTCTTTTTTATTGTTGAATCATGAACGCTGACCTTAGCTGAGGCTAGAGAGGCCTGCAGTTCTTTAGATGTTGTCCTATGTTTTTTTGGGGCTTCCTGGATGAGTCATCACTGCGCCCTTGGAGGAATTTTGGTAGGCTGGCCGCTCCTGGAAATATTCACCACTGTTCCAAGTTTTCTACATTTGGAGATAAAGGCTCTCATTGTGGTTCGCTGGAGTCCCAGAACCTTAGAAATGGCTTTTTAACCTTTTCCAGACTGATATATCGCAACAACTTTTTTTCTCATCTCTTCCGGAAGTTCTTTTGATCGCAACATAGTGTGCTGCTTGTTGAGACCTTGTAGCCTACTTCACATTGATGGTAAGGTTCTATACGAGTCATGTTTACATTCAACAGGGCTGGCAGTAATCAAGCCTGGGTGTGTCTGCCTTAATTTAATCCAATGATCAATTAAATTTGCTGAATATGTTGAGTAACTAAGGGGGCAATTACTTTTTCACGCAGGGCCAGTTGGTGTTGGATAACTTTTTTCCTTCAATAAATGAAATGATCATTTAAAAACTGTATTTTGTGTTTACTCGGGTCTTCCTTGTCTTATATTACATTTTGTATGAAGATCTGAAACCTTTCAGTGTGACAAATGTGCAAAAATAGAGGAAATCAGGAAGGGGGCAAACCGTTTTTCACAGCACTGTAAGTGAAGATCTTTTTAGAAAGAGCAACCATTGTCCTATACAGTATAAAGGCAGAATGTACTACAAATGTACACAGCCCATGAAACGATGCAGTTTATAAAGAACACTTTCCACACCATGTATCTTTATAAGAACTGATCTTTAAATCCCCATAAGCCTTTCTTTTCATTGTACAGTCTAAAGTAACTTTCAGATTCCAAAAGCAAATTATGTCATTATTAACCATAAACATTCATGGCTTGAATGAATTTATCAATAAATACCAATTTTTAATATGAGCAACAGTATGGTGTCGAAAATAGTGCCAAGGTTTTGGGAATGGAACAGTTATGAGAAAGAAAACATGGTAAAGGCAAAAGGCAAAAAAAAAAAAAAGTATATACTGTGAGCACCATAATTCATTGGACAGTGACACATTTATTTTTATTTTCGTTCTGTACTCTAGAACTTTGAGATTGAAAGGATAGCTAGCTAGCTAATGTGTTTTAACATGCAAGTAAGTGTAACTCTAGTTGGCTAGCTAGATTGCTATTATTTTCTTTATATGTAGCTCATGCTAGCAACCGATATCTACCAAAATAATGCTGCCACGCCTCATTTCTGGTTTTGTTTATCCAAGTCTGAATGATGAAGATTTGTCTGAGAGGTTTTTCTGACTTTGACAGCAACTTTAAATGCCTCGACCACTCGACTGCAGTTGCACAAGGTAGGTCTACTGTATGTGATATGAAAATGCCATCTCTTGGCCCGAGTTACCCGCTAGAAAACCTTGAAAACCCCACTCACTTGCATTTAATTTTAGAGCTTGTGGAGAATCAAATCTCAGTCAGGGCCAGATAGACTAAATGATCCAAAACCACATTCAATCCTTCTTAATAAACAACACGTTCTTCAGAGTTTGATATAATTGGGTTTTATTGTACAAAATCTGAAATCATCTACAAGAAAAGCCGTGGCTGGTTTGCGCAAAAGAGTCCCGACCATTTCCTGCGTCCACCTTTTAAAACATGGCCCACCCCCCTCGGAGCTCAACGTGATCGTTGACACCCCCCGATTCAACTCCTCCCCAATGATCTCATCACATTCCATTCTCCCTCGTGATCATTTTATTTCTTGTTTCGGTTACATGTCCATCCTTTAATTCTTGGTTAATCACTCTTTAATAAAACAAAATAAACAGAGATAAACATACACTTCTGTTGACCTAACTATGCACTGTATGTTATATAGACATATATATCGTGTCAACAATTTATTTGATAAATAGTTGCATCGTTCCCAGAGATTTATGCAGATAGTCCTATTCCATGGGTTTATAATCTGTCCGTTGCGCATCTCAAGAACGCTGGCAGTGAATTTAGCAAATCTATGATACTGTCACGGTTGTTCCCCTGAACCACCACCAGATGGCAGTGTTGTGCCTTCCTTTAAAGGGCTCTCACCTGAACTTATTTACTAATCACCTTCCTATAAATACTCACACCTGGATTCGTTCTATGCGAAATCGTAAGCCATTGTTACGATTTAGCCGGTAAGGTATGTAGCGTCTTTTTAAAGATACTACACAAAGATACTACTCAAAGAAACTTACTCTAGGAACAAAGCATCTCTTAGCAAATGTAGGACTTCTTTTTCTTGTTACCCGATTTAGGAAACCTACTCGCTCCCCCTGAGTTAGTTTGGTTTTCCGGTTAGACAGTCTGTGGACTGTGTTTCGGGTTTCATTTCTTTCGCTGGTTATTGGGCTCTTCTAGCCGTTTATCGTTTTGTTCAAACACTCGGTGTTGGTGATTTAGTTATTCCTTTTTGTGTCTTTGTGGCACCTAGTCACCCGTTGGGTGATATTTTCGGTTTTCCCCCTTTTGTTATTGTTTTTTCCTAGTCTCTGTTTATTCAGAGTTTGTGGTTAAACTGTATAATTACAGTTTAACTTATCGATACCCCTGGGGTTCTGCGATTGACACCAATCCCTTAACCCACCGTCACAGTACGATTTCGCCATGAACACGGCGTCAGCGGATCCCCGCGGTATCGAACAAATAGCAGAGTTGCAAAGCAGAGAAATGGAGAGACAGAGAACGACCATAGAAATTTTATTAGAACAACAACGAGTCATGCAAAACAACCAGGCTAGTATGGTCTCGTCTGTTCAAAGTCTGGAGGGCTTGATCCAGACAATGGTCGACGGTCGTCCCCAAACTGCGGTAGGATTCGCCGGTCCTAATCCGGTCGTCACTCCTCGCTGGGGCACACCTGTGGGAGAGGGATTACGAGAGGCAAAAATTCAGCTTCCTCCTCGTTTTAGCGGCGAGTCCGGTAAATGTCGGGGTTTTTAGCTCAGTGCCAAATCGTATTCCAGACTCAGCCATCTAGATATAGCTCAGAGGAGTCGCGAGTGGCACTCGTGCTATCATTATTATCGGGGCAGCCCTCGAGTGGGCAGTACCTCTTATTCGCTCTCAAGCACCGGTATTGACAGACTCGCTGGGTTTAATGAAGAGAATGGAGTTGGTTTTCGACCACGAGCTTCACGACAGCGAATCTGCGACTAAATTGACGCGCATGCGCCAGGGTAACCAAAGCGTGGCGGAATTCTCGATTTCCTTCCTTCCTCTCGCGGGAGTTACAGGGTGGCCTGAGAATCCTCTCATAACGTTGTTTACTAACGCGCTATCTGATCCGGTGAGAGACGCGCTAGCTACCATTGGCATTCCCGATTCACTAGATGAACTAATTACCATCGCTATACGGATCGATAACCGTATTAGGGAACGCCAGCGCGAGAGAGGGGACAGAGAGCACCTGGTACCTACGAAAGGGTTCTTACCTCTGTTTCCTAAGCGCTTGGGCAAAGCAGACGAACCCATGGAAGTAGACAGTGCTAGTTTTCGGGTCCCGGCCAGAGGGGATGCGGACTTTTGTCGGTACTGTCGACTGACGGGTCACGTTATTAAAAATTGTTTCACACTTAAGGGAAAACGAATAGTCTCATCATCGGGCCGGAAGCGGTAGTGAGACATCAGTCCTCTTTCTTCGAACCTTCATTCCTGTTGAACTATCCTGGGGAGACAAAACATTAAAATAAACGCGTTTCTTGATTCAGGAGCTGTTGATTGTTTTGTGGACTCCGGGTGGGCTAAAGGAATTCACTTACCTATTCGGGTTCTTTCACAATCTTGTGGTGTTACCGCTCTTGATGGTCGTCCGCTGGGTTCCGGTCGCATTAAGGAATCCACGGAGACTGTAAACATGCGGATCGCTTACGGCGAACACACAGAACAAATTAAGTTTTTTTTTGGTCGAGTCGCCTACGTGCCCATTAGTTCTCGGACACTCCTGGTTAATAAAACATCAACCACAGGTGAACTGGGGTAGTCATAAAAACCCTATTGTTCAATGGGGGGATCAGTGTTCTCTTGGTTGTTTACCTTTTATTCCGTCGTCTTCCGGTTTCGGTGGGTCTAAAAATCACGAGACCGATTCGGAGACCGACGAATCTATTTACTGTTCGCCTAATCATGCTCCCTCATCCGTACACTCCAATGAGACGGAGAACGAACTCGAATGGGATCCTCAGTGTGCTTGGGAAGTCCCACTGGAGGAGTCCACGGCCGAGGAGATTAGTGACCTGGAATCCTTACCTTTTGATTCTTTAGAGGCAGACATGCCGTCTACGGACGATGAGCCCAATTATTCACGAGTTCCGAAAAGATCGGTTAGCTACTCCAGTTCCGATTCCCATAAAAAATTCCGAACTGCCCCCATTGAGCACGAGTTTCCAAGGGATAAGGAGGGAATGGAACTCATGAGTGTGGAATGCTACTCGCTACCTTCCGGCATTCCAAAGACTTATTCCGATCTTAGCGAGGTGTTTAGTAAGCAAAGGGCTACCAAGCTACCTCCGCACCGGTCTTATGATTGCGCTATTGAGCTTCACCCAGGCACAGTTCCCCCACGTGGATCCCTATATTCACTATCTATACCTGAGAGTGCGGCTATGAAGAGATACATTTCGGAATCTCTAACTAATGGTTTTATCAGGCCATCCACGTCTCCTGCTGGGGCGGGGTTCTTTTTGTCGGAAAAAGGATGGGGATTACGACCGTGTATCGATTATAGAGGGTTAAATAATATTACCATAAAGAATCGGTACCCTCTTCCACTTATGAACTCCGCGTTTGAACGTCTCAAGGAGCGTCTATATTTTTCTAAGTTGGACCTTCGCAACGCATATAATTTGGTTCGCATCCGTCAGGGTGATGAGTGGAAAACAGCATTTAATACGCACAATGGTCATTATGAATACCTGGTTATGCCATTCGGCCTCACGTGCGCGCCCGGCTGTCTTCCAGGCGTTTGTTAATGACGTACTCAGAGAGATGTTGGAGAAATCGGTGTTCGTTTATCTTGACGACATTTTGATTTTCTCCAATTCTCTCTCTGAGCACGTGAAACACGTCAGACAGGTATTAAAATGCTTGTTAGAAGCCCAATTATTTGTAAAAGCAGAGAAATGTGTGTTTCATGTACCTTCAGTGTCCTTCCTAGGATTCATTGTCGCAGAGGGCAGGATCCAAATGGACCCCAATAAAGTGACTGCGGTCAGGGATTGGCCTGCTCCGGGTTCTGTTAAACAGGTGCAGCGGTTTCTGGGGTTCGCAAATTTTTATAGACGGTTTATCCGTAATTTTAGTTCAGTGGTCGCTCCCATCACGGCGCTTACCAAAAGACAACGGTTCCCTCTCGGTTCCAATGGTCTCCTAAAGCGGAGGCGGCATTCGCTGAACTAAAAAAAAGATTCTGTTCTGAACCCATTTTAATTTCTCCCAATCCATCGTTACCTTTCATTGTAGAGGTTGACGCCTCTGAGCTAGGGGTAGGGGCTATACTGTCCCAGCAGTCGGCCATGGACCAAAAGGTTCATCCGTGCGCGTATTTTTCTCGGAGCCTTTCGCCTGCCGAGAGGAATTACAATGTCGGGGATCGGGAGTTATTAGCGGTTAAAATGGCGCTGGAGGAATGGCGTCATTGGCTAGAGGGGGCGGAACATCCCTTTACGGTCTGGACAGATCATAAAAATTTAGAATACATCCAGGGGACTCAACGTCGTAATTCGCGGCAAGCTCGATGGGCATTATTTTTACTAGGTTTCATTTTTTGTTGACTTACCGTCCTGGTTCAAAAATATTAAACCTGACGCCTTGTCGCGCTTGTACGATGGGTCCGAACGGGATCATCCGCCCACACCCATTATTCCCACCGCACAGATTTTATCTCCGGTTTTATGGGAGATAGAAAGAGTGGTGCATGAGGCTCAACGCCTTGAGCCTGATCCTGGTGGGGGTCCACGGGGGTGCCTCTTCGTTCCCTCAGGAGCTCGCGCCCAGGTACTGCAGTGGGGTCACTCCTCTCGGCTCACAGGTCACCCAGGCGTACACCGTACGCACGATTTCCTGGGTAGACGGTTCTGGTGGCGGGGTATGGAGAGGGACGTGCGGGAGTTTGTTGCTGCCTGTAATATTTGTGCTCGCAACAAGGTGTCACCGCTGGCACCGTCAGGGTTACTGCGGCCTTTACCGGTTCCTCACCGTCCCTGGAGTCATGTCGCCTTAGACTTCGTCACCGGCTTGCCCAGCTCTAACGGTCATACTGTTATTTTGGTCATAGTTGACCGGTTTTCCAAGGCCGCCCACTTCATTGCGCTTCCCAAGCTGCCGTCTGCGCTCGAGACGGCGCATCTTATGATGGTCCATGTCTTTCGCCTTCACGGCTTGCCGCAAGACGTAGTGTCCGATCGGGGTCCCCAGTTTGCGTCCAGATTCTGGCGCGCGTTTTGTTCCCTTTTAGGGGCGTCGGTCAGTCTGTCTTCGGGCTTTCACCCACAGACCAATGGACAGACTGAACGCACCAATCAAACTATGGAAAACACTCTCCGGTGTCTGGCCTCCGCCAATCCCACATCGTGGAGCCGGCATCTGGCCTGGGCGGAGTACGCCCATAACACTCTGCGTAATGCGTCGTCAGGTCTCTCTCCTTTCGAGGCTCAATTTGGTTTTCAACCTCCTCTGTTTCCTGAGCTGGAGGGTGACGCAGGGGTTCGTCGGGCTACCTGGCGGAAACGGCACTGTTGCGCGCAGTTGATCGCCAAAAGGAGTTTGCTAATCGCCGTCGGCGGGCAGCTCCATCGTATCGGGTGGGGCAACGGGTTTGGCTTTCTACTCGGGATCTGCCGTTACGGGTAGAGTCCCGAAACTCGCGCCGCGCTTTATTGGACCTTTCAAAATCACCCATAAAATTAACCCGGTCACCGTTCGTTTACAGCTTCCTCAATCTATGCGGATACATCCCACGTTTCACGTATCCCGCATAAAACCTCTACTTATTAGCGCCTTAGCGTCTCCCCGAAATACCGCCGCCGCCGCCTCGTATCATTGGAGGGGGTCCTGCTTACACGGTACGGAGTATTGTGGCTTCGCGGCGAGTAGGCAGGGGAACTCAGTTTCTTGTGGACTGGGAGGGTTACGGTCCTGAGGAGCGTAGTTGGGTCCCGTCCCGGCACATCTTGGATCCATCTTTGATCCAAGATTTTCACCGGCGTGGTTCTGAAGGGTCGTCAGGAGTCGCCCCTTAAGGGGGGGGTCCTGTCACGGTTGTTCCCCTGAACCACCACCAGATGGCAGTGTTGTGCCTTCCTTTAAAGGGCTCTCACCTGAACTTATTTACTAATCACCTTCCTATAAATACTCACACCTGGATTCGTTCTATGCGAAATCGTAAGCCATTGTTACGATTTAGCCGGTAAGGTATGTAGCGTCTTTTTAAAGATACTACACAAAGATACTACTCAAAGAAACTCACTCAAAGAAACTTACTCTAGGAACAAAGCATCTCTTAGCAAATGTAGGACTTCTTTTTCTTGTTACCCGATTTAGGAAACCTACTCGCTCCCCCTGAGTTAGTTTGGTTTTCCGGTTAGACAGTCTGTGGACTGTGTTTCGGGTTTCATTTCTTTCGCTGGTTATTGGGCTCTTCTAGCCGTTTATCGTTTTTGTTCAAACACTCGGTGTTGGTGATTTAGTTATTCCTTTTTGTGTCTTTGTGGCACCTAGTCACCCGTTGGGTGATATTTTCGGTTTCCCCCTTTTTTGTTATTGTTTTTTCCTAGTCTCTGTTTATTCAGAGTTTGTGGTTAAACTGTATAATTACAGTTTAACTTATCGATACCCCTGGGGTTCTGCGATTGACACCAATCCCTTAACCCACCGTCACAGATACAAAGGTAAATACTTAAACGTGGCGAGGTGCATTTCTTATAACTTGATCCGCGTTCTCTCCTCTCTGTGTTCTCAAAGTTGTCTTGAGCTGGACTCATAAATCTCAGTGGCGGGTGAGTCTTGGTGGACTTCTTCCATGGTCGTTTATCTAGTGAGGGAGGGCTATTGGTTACTTTGAACTGCAGACTATATCGCCAGAACCTTGAGTTCCAGACCGGTCCGGATGTCTCCCGTACACATAATCATTACCTCATCGGACAGAGAGAGTTTTACGACTGCACAAATGAACACTCGGGCCTTCGATTTAAATTCATGTTAGACATAATTGTTGTATCTTTTTGTATAATGAGTTTTGTGCAGCTGCATAATTTATATGCCTAACACATCTGTTTAAAGTTCTTGGTGTCTCACTTCTAAGCGCGGCATGTAGGCGATATTTCTGTTTTAATTGACATACTGATAATAGACTAACAGTGGCTATATTTATGTGTGTAGCGGAATGTTATTGGCCCGGTTAGCAAATCATACAGGAATTAGACCTTGTGCAGATATTAAGTTACATAAAATGATCTATTGGAAACATAGAGACAGAACACAGAGTTCATGAATGCAAGCTCCCCTTGTTTTTTCTCCCACAAGTTTTATCAAAAATACTAAAGATAATTCAACTTAATTTTAAATTGATATTATTTTGTTTTAGAACCAAAGTTTATAGTTTTTGTTTAGTCTTTGTATCTTTGTATCTCCCCCCCTCGATCCAGCCGAAGAGGAACACCAACACCGTTGATATCCAAACTGGAGTCTATGTGCGAGTCAGTGAGCCAGGTTTCACTAAACGCCATGATACATGCATGCCTGTACTCCCGGAGATAATTGACATTAGCTTGCAGTTAATCAGCCTTATTTCTCAATAGCCGTACATTTCCTGAATCATAGAAGGCAGGGGAATGCGGTAATTCATCTGCTGCTTTCAAACAGGTTGTTGAGAACCACCTTATTTCCCTCGTTTCCTTGAATAGTGTCTTTTCTGGTTATCCGATCATAGATGTGATGGTTTAAAACTGCGATGCAAGAAAGAGTCCGAAGGGTTGATCAGAGACAAACGATTGTATCGTAACCGTAGAAGTAGCTCGCGTGTGTATTGGATTCTGTTTGTTTGGAAGTGATGGTCACCGTTCAGAATAATCCCAATTTAAACTAGGGTGAACAAAATCGTTTTAAACATTAAAAGCACTAGATTGGACTCATTATAGGACTTACAGTAGATGTAGAACATTTACATTGAAACTAAACGTCATTAAGAAATTAGTATGAGTCTTACAATTGGAAATTGTATTTCTAAGAATACGCTGAGGAACATCTACTGACTAAATAAATGCATGCAAAATGAGACATTTTACAGGTCAAAGATGTGGCACCAGGATGTAATTGTTTGTAAGGCACTCTAATTCAACATCTTCCACACATATATTCTGAAAGCTGTGCCACACCCCTTTAAGATAACATTTTTAAAAAGAAGAAATCACACATTACATCTCTTGATTTCAAAGCAAGCTGATATGTTTGACAGTCTGCGCATATACCTTTGAAGAACGCATACACCATCACCAACATAGTGAACATTTTAGCTGTAGCAAGACACTTTAAAAGGCATCTCTGTATTTGACTTGTAAGAGTCCATTTTGGACTTGAAAACTGATATTGAAGTATTCGTAATTGTCAATGTTACTGATGGCTAAAACAACATTTACATTGAAACTAAATGTCATTAAGAAATTACTATAAGTCTTACAATTGGAAATTGTATTTCTAAGAATATGCTGAGGAACAGTCATGACAAATGCATGCACCAGTTTGTGTGTATGTACGTGGTTGAGTGTGAGTGTGTGAATGTGAG
>JAINUG010002266.1:0-7500 GCA_029706075.1 Aldrovandia affinis
CGCAAAAAGGTTCAGAGCATTATGTCTTAGGAGTTTGTCTGTCTGTCTGTCTGCCAGCTCTGCTGGGCAGGCCTCAGGAAAGACAGGACATGGCTGAGAAATACTTGCTCAAATATGCTCATTGTCTGAATAAATATATATATATATACACAGAGTCTTTTGGCCTGTACAACTTGACTCTAAAAATAAATTAACTTTTGGACACGTCAAACAGATTCATTTAATTTATCTTCAGTCACAATTTTCACCGGTTATGCTGAGAACCACTGGGCATTCTCCACCTGAAGGGTCACAAACACACACACGCACACACACAAACACACACACGCACGCACACACACACACAATATTGAGCTATTCTTCTCTCAGCACACACACACACACACACACGCACGTGTGCGCACGCGTGCGCACGGCACACACACACACACACTACTCCACCACACACCCACACACACACACACACACACACACACACACACTCACACTCACACTCTCACACCAAGCATGGCCACGCGCACACACATACACGCGCACACACATACACGCACACACTACACACACACACACACACACACACACATACATACACGCACTCACACACACTCACAATCATCTTCTTGTGTGCAAAGCAAAATGCTTCAGATCCTGTTTCCTCAGCCTCTGTCCCAGATGCAACACTGCCAGATCTGTATTGAAAACCCCAGAACATCTGTCCAAAGGTCACACTGTGGGGGCAGGACTGGGGAAGCAGAGTTACAGCAGAATTAACTACTTCAGAGTGCCATATCATCAACTTGTTTTGTGTTATATCTGCAGACAGTACACTTGTCTTCTAGATTTGTTTTTATTTACCCCTATTTTCTCCCAATTGTGAACGCTCAGTTTCTCATTCCTGCATTTCATTGTGAATCTTGCACACCTGATACTGAAGACCATAGGCGCCAGAGCCCCAAACGCTACAACGAGGTCAACCACAGCAACACTGCGTCTCTTGCTATGTGCAACTTTATTGACTATTCTGCCTTTCTTACGTTTGTACACCGAACACACATTTGTCTGCATTTTCATTTTTGTGTTATTGTTTTCAGTTTAAAAAAATAATTTTGTGTATCTTGAGACGGGCGTATATAATTGTTCCTGGGTCACCTGGAATGTCTCTATATCTGGTGACCAAACGTGGAAGTCAGAGTCCCAGTCATGGACTAGGTCCCTTGTGACATCACGGGTGAAGAGACCGAGATAACGGTGGATGTCATCGGACCTGGCGAGGCGGAGTTCGTCAGCAAGCGGTGACAATGCGGTGGAAACGTGGTAACGCTGGAACGTGAAGGTGCCACACTGAATGAACCTCCACCACTGAGGCCGTTGGTCCTTACACCCAAAGGAAAAGGCGGCAGTGTGGTAGAACGGTTAGAGAACTGGGCTTGTAACGTTAAGGTTGCAGGTTCAATCCCCAGGGTGGACACCGCCGTTGTAACCTTGAGCAAGGTAATTTAACCTGAATTGCTTCTTGAAGTCATTCAGCTGTATAAATGGATTGTAAAGAACAAACTGTAAGTCGCTTCTGGATAAGAGCATCTGCTAAATGCCTGTAATGTAATGTAATGAAGAGCAATGGAACAGTTCAATGAACACACATGGTGTTGGAGCTGCAGGGTAAAGTGCCACCTGTCCTTTCTCTGTCCTATGTCCTCTACACATGGAGACAGAAAGACAAGGTGCCTCTGGACTGATGCACCATCTGAGCTCAGAGGGTACGTGAGAAGTGTACAGAAATTTGCATGAGAAACCTGGGCAAACACTGCCCCCTGTTGGTCCCTCTGATTACTTATCTCAGCTGACAACCGTTTTGCTCGAGACCCAGTGTGTGTGTGTGTGTGTACGTGTGTACATGTGTACAGTGTGTGTGTGCATGTGCACACGTGCACAAGAAGTGTGTGTGTGTGTGTCTGTGTGTATATGTGTATGTGCAGTGTGTGTGTGCATATGTGTGATGTGTAGTGTGTGTGTTTGTGTGTGTGTATGTACTAGTAGTGTGTAGGTGTGTGTCTGTGTGTGTATGTATGTAGAGGTAGTGTGTGTGTATGTGTGTGTGTGCATGTGTAAATATTACGTGCACAGCAGCGTGCGTGTGTGTGTGCATACACATGCGCATGCAGTGTGTATTGTGGCCACACGCTGCATGCGCAGTGCGTGCGTGTGCATATGTGCAGCTGCGCAGCGTGTGCATACTGTGTGCATCTGCAGTGTGTGGCATGTGATGTGCAGATAGTGCAGCGTGCAGTGCGTGCGTGCAGGTGTGCATGTATGCAGTGTGCGGAGCGCGGTGTGGCGTAGCAGGTCAGTCTGTAAATCAATAAATTGGCGTGTAAAGCGTTCTTCTTGAATAGCCTATTCATCAGCCTAATAATCCACAAAAGCCATCTACGGTTGCTTTGTTGAGCTGAACTGAATTTCTTACATTAAAAGTCACTTAAACACTACAAGTGATTTTTCAGCGCCGCACTACAGATACGCTAGCCTTGTTGAAAAATCATATCTGATTTATAATAAGATAACATCAGGCCAATCAGCTTGATGTTCAATGATAGCATTTTCAAGCTCTTATTAAAACTTGGCTACCTCAATCTTTCATGAATTTTTGCTTAGAAACTATCCCACCAGATAGAGCATGAAAATTCATGAAATTTTATACCTATTCACTCATATGTTGCTTTGCGATCAGCTAACACGAGGCCCCAGATATTGACTTCATTGCTTTTCAATGGGCTTGAACGAAAGCTGTCCAATAAACATAAATGGCCATAACTTTCTAAAGCATAACGCATGAGATTAGAAATGACAGATTGACATTCTAAAAAGATATATATCACATCTTTTAGAATGCTTCAATCTGGTCATTTCTGAAAATCTCATGCACTATCTTTATTTTTAAGAAAGTTATGGCCATTTATGTTATTGATCACAGTTGCTTTCAAGCTCATTGAAAAGCAATGGGGGTCACTATGCAAATTTTCGAGTGTTAAAATGACTCATAACTTCCTTAAAACTTAACATATGAGAGTGAATAAGGTATAAAATTTCATGAATTTCATGCTCTATCTGGTGGGATAGTTTCCTACGCAGGGAAATTCATGAAGAAAGTTGGGGGTAGCCCAGGACACATTGCTAGGCCCAGAGGGCTGCACTGTCATTGAACATCAAAATTTGATTGGCTGATGATTCTGTCACTAATGCTTATTATAAATCAGATATGTGGTTTTTCAACAAAAGGCTAAAGGCAGTATTCGTAGTGCTGGCCCCCGCCAGCTGAAATCACTGTGAGGTGTTTAAGTGACTTTTTTAATGTAGGAAATTCCAGTTCAGCCTCAACAAACTAACCATAAATAATTTTGTGGATATTATTAATTATTGAAACTGATAACTAAATATTCAAGAAAAGACATTTGCTGTACCACACTTAATTTTATTGGTTATAGACGCCCACCACTGCTGCACATACACACCACATACACACACACACTGCACATACACATATACACACACACACACACACACACACACACACTGCACATACACATATACACACACACACACTCCACATACACACACACACACTGCAAATACACATATACACACACTGCACATACACATATACACACACACACACACACTGCACATACACATATGTACACACATACACACACACTGCACATACACATATATATACACACACACACACACACTGCACATACACATATACACACATGCACACACACACACACATACACACACACTGCACATACACATACATACACACACAGACACACACTACACACTGCACAAACACGCACACACACACAAACACACACACTGCACATACACATATATACACACACACACTGCACATACACATATACACACAGACACACACACACACACACACACTGCACATACACATATACACACACACACACACACTGCACATACACATATACACACAGTCACACACACACACACACACACACTGAGTCTCGAGCAAAACAGTTGTCAGCTGAGATAAGTAATCAAGAGGGACCAACAGTGCAGTGTTTGCCCAGAGTTTGGGCTTTCATGCAAATTTCTGTACACTTCTCACATTGCCTCTGGAGCTCAGATGGTGCATCCAGTCCAGAGGCACCTTCAGTCTCTTCTGTTCCATGTGTGTAGAGGACATAGACAGAGAAAGGACAGGTGGCACTTTACCCTGCAGCTCCAACACCATGTGTGTTCAGTTGAATTGTTCCATTGCTCTTCCATTACATTACATTACAGGTATTTAGCAGATGCTCTTATCCAGAGCGACTACAGTTTACATTTCTTTACAATCCATTTATACAGCTGAATATTAACTGAAGCAATTCAGGTTAAGTACCTTGCTCAAGGGTACAATCGGGCAGTGTCCCACCTGGGATTGAACTGCAACCTTAACGCTACAAGCCCAGTTCTCTAACCGCTATACCACACTGCCGCCTTTTCCTTGGGTGTAAGGACCCGCGCCCGGTGGGGGTTCATTCAGGTAATGGCACCTTCACATTCCAGCTAAGGCACCAATGCTTCCACCGCATTGTCACCGCTCTCGCTGACGAACTCCGCCTCGCGAGTCCGATGACATCACCGTGTCTCTTTTCGGTCTCTTCACCCGTGATGTCACAAGGGACCTGGAGTCCATGACTGGGACTCATTAGTGCTGACTCACCCGCCTGGTCACCAGATATAGAGACACATTCAGAGTGACCCAGGAACAATTATATACGCCCGTCTCAAGATACACAAAATTATTTTTTTAAACTGAAAACAATAACACACAGACAGCGCACACGTCCTAACACACACTGCTTCACACACACACACGCACGTGTTCTATAACACACACACACACATGTGTTTCCAACTACAAAGAGCTCCTCCATCTTGTTAGGGCTGCGACTGCGGCCATGAACTGCGATACCGCTCACCACGGAATGCCTCTCCTGTAATCCTACCTTTAACTTTAACCTCCTACACACACCCCAACCTCCTACATCCCAAGCGCCCCCAACCTCCTACACACACCCCAAACGCCCACCCCCAACCTCCTACACACACCCCAACCTCCTACGCAGGGCCCCCACCCTGACCTCCTACACACACCTCAATCCTCTACACCCCCCAGAACCCACCCCCCTCCTACACACACCCCAACCTCCTACACCCCAACCTCTACACACACTGAGAATCTTACCCCCCCTCTACACATCCCCCAGAACCCCCACACACCAAACACCTCCCTACTCTCTCTGGTATCTAATGGATACAGTGAAGATCAATACTTAGAATGGATACAAAATTAACTCTAATTGGTTTTATTTTATTATGCCTCTGTAATTTGTTGATTAGAATGTTTTCCTGGGAGGGGAGGGGAGTCGTCGCTGTGTTGCGAGATGTCAACATAGGTCAGGGTGCTAAGAATTTGAGTGGAACACATCACTGCAACTGCTAAGCTGACCCCTACCCACCCTCCACACACACACACACACACACACACACACACACACACACACTCACACACACACACACACACTCACGCTCTCACGGCTTGATTCCGAACCCCAGACCCCTCTACCACACAGACATGTCTGCTGACCTTTAGCGTCGCATTTCCCTCTCCCTCTTTGGTCATGACGACAACAAACTGCACTCTGGATCTGCATCCATTCTTGAGATTTATGGATTTCCACTGCGTGCCAGCTCCTCTTATGCCAATGCTCTTAACAAGGGTTGAGCTCCTGAAGCAGGAGAATGTCTCATGAAATGATGATTTCAGAAGCAGACCCTTTCAACCCCTCCCGGCTCTCTGCATGCTCTCCCTAGCAGACAAATGGAGCGCCTTTAAACACTATTTTAAATGGTACATTTATGAGCAGTTATTTATTCTTTGAGCTAATTACCACATTTACGATCTGTTATCACTTTAAATCCTATTATTGTACAAATGTATTGACTTTGTACTATACGCATTGAATGAGTCATGATGCCATTTCAGACTGATACTACTGTTTGTGGCTATTTTGGAAATTTCTGGAGTGGAAAAACTACAGTTTAAAAACATAATCAAATCAAAAACGATATCAGGTCAACCTCCAAACAGGATGCGTGACAGTCATCATTTCTGGTTAAAACGAAGAAAGAAAAGAAAAACACACAAAAAAGTCATAAATTCTGGTTAAATGAAAAAAAGAAAAAGAAAAAGAAAAAAAACTACATTTCCCACCTGCAATCATCAATCTGGTATGGGTTTTGGCTGGCACTGTTTATTGACATAGTGAATAGAATATACTTTATTGCCATATTACACAGATGGATGGAATTTATTTCTTTTCACATATCTCTCTAGATACACACACACACTGTGACAGCTATACATATGTATTCATCCAGAGGAGTCCGAGTGCAGGGTCGGTCATGATGCAGCCCCTGGAGCGATTGGGGGTTCAGTACCTGCTCCAAAGACATCGGCAGTGCCCCAGGAAGTGAACTAGCCTCCCTCCGGTTTCCAGTTCATTGTTTTCATTTGGCCTTCCTAGGATTCGAACCAGCAACCTCTCCACTTGCCAGCCCGTGTAAGCTATTACTGGAGGCCCTGCCACTCTTAATAACAACAAAGAAGAAAAAAACTGTCTGTCAGATATATCATTTTCTTTCCCAGTCTGTCTGCCTCCTCGTTTGTATCTTTGGTACCACTTCTGTTTTCTGACTTTGCAGCCCTCCAGTCACATTTACATTTTAGGCATTTGTAGGCAGCTTATCCAGAGCGACATTTATTTACACCCCATTTTATACAGCCGGATATTTACTGAAGCAATTCCAAATTCATGCATAAGAATTTACAGCAGCAGTACCCCACCACAGATTGGACCGGCGGCATACGGTTTAGGACCATTCTGTCCAATTGCACTGCACAGATCAGGGTCTTGTTGCGGAGCTCGGCCTTAGGGCTCCACGCGTTCCAGCGAGGAGCTGCAGTGAGGGCATCCTGCGCTAGAAGCTTGAGCAGACAGAGCGGACTCTGTGTTAGAGACAGACAGAGCCGGACTGTGCGTTAGGCTTCCCAGACGAACAGACAGACTCTGTGTTAGAGACAGACCAGACGGACTATGCGTTAGAAACTCCCAGACAGACAGGCAGACTCACGTTAAGAGCTCCCAGACAGACAGGCGGACGCACGTATCTGTGCAGCGTAGCTCCCCTACAGCGGCAACCCAGAAAGGCCAGGTGCAAACGACCTGGCGGCTGGCCGTGGGTTAAAACAATGCAGGCGCTGGAGGATAATGGGCGCGCTGATTAGCTGTAGCTGTGCGAGAGAGCCGAGCGCAGCTTGGCCGGCCGTTTGCCGCTGTTGATTGGGCTCGCTTGAGAGTGACCAGACGGCGTGCGCGGTCAACGTGCGGTCACAGTGCGCGTGTGTGTGTGTGTGTG
>JAINUG010002267.1:0-12188 GCA_029706075.1 Aldrovandia affinis
TGGTTTGGAGGACATAACCAATTTAGAAAATTCAGTCCACTCCAGAGCACTAAAAACTCAAGAGTAGCCATAGGACCCCTGTCCCTGATAAGCCTGTGCTTTCTGATCAGTGTCCGCTACAGCAGAAGGTGCCATTTTAGAAATTTCATCTCTAATTTTCTCAATCTTCTCAGAGAAAAAGTTCATGAAATCATTACTATTATGGGCTGCCGGAGGCTTAGCATTGGTTTCAGTCTGGTTCTTTGTCAGTTTGGCCACTGTATCAAAAAAAGAAATTTTGGATTATTCTTATTACGCTCAATCAGATCAGACAAATAGGTTGACCTTGCGGAGAGAGAGCATATTTATGAAGAAATGAAGAAATATGTTGAATAAAATGCATTTCAAGACATTGATCATGTGGTTCTCTGTGGCTCAGTTGGTAGAGCATGGCGTTGGCAACGGTTATGTTGTGGGTTCAATTCGCACTGGGGCCACATATACTGAAAATGTATTAATTCACTACTGTCAGTAGCTTTTGGATAAAAGTGTCTGCTAAATGGCATATATTATTATGAAAAGTATCTTTCTTGGAAAATCACAAAAAACATAAGTGTATAGCCTTACCTCCGGAGTGAAAAATCATGAATTTTAAATGTCTCATTTTCCAGCTTAGATAGATGAAGAAACATATACAATTACCTCGTATGGAGAAATAAGTTGGATAAAATGCATTTGAAGACATTTATCATGAAAAGTACATTTCTTGGAAAATCACAAAAACATAAGTGTATAGCCTTACCTCGAAGTGAAAAATCATGAATTTTAAAGTTCTGATTTTCCAGCCTTAGATAGATGAAGAAACATCTGGAATGACTTACTATGAAGAAATATGTTGAATAAAATGCATTGATCATGTGGTTCTCTGTGGCTCAGTTGGTAGAGCATGGCGTTGGCAACGGTTATGTTGTGGGTTCAATTCCCACTGGGGCCACATATACTGAAAATGTATTAATTCACTACTGTCAATAGCTTTGGATAAAAGTGTCTGCTAAATGGCATATATTATTATGAAAAGTATCTTTCTTGGAAAATCACAAAAACATAAGTGTATAGCCTTACCTCCGGAGTGAAAAATCATGAATTTTAAATGTCTCATTTTCCAGCTTAGATAGATGAAGAAACATATACAATTACCTCGTATGGAGAAATAAGTTGGATAAAATGCATTTGAAGACATTTATCATGAAAAGTACATTTCTTGGAAAATCACAAAAACATAAGTGTATAGCCTTACCTCAGGAGTGAAAAATCATGAATTTTAAAGTTCTGATTTTCCAGCCTAGATAGATGAAGAAACATCTGGAATGACTTACTATGAAGAAATATGTTGAATAAAATGCATTGATCATGTGGTTCTCTGTGGCTCAGTTGGTAGAGCATGGTGTTGGCAACGGTTATGTTGTGGGTTCAATTCGCACTGGGGCCACATATACTGAAAATGTATTAATTCACTACTGTCAGTAGCTTTGGATAAAAGTGTCTGCTAAATGGCATATATTATTATGAAAAGTACATTTCTTGGAAAATCACAAAAACATAAGTGTATAGCCTTAGTGAAAAATCATGAATTTTAAATGTCCTCCGGAGTGAAAAATCATGAATTTTAAAGTTCTGATTTTCCAGCCTAG
The DNA here is from genome assembly GCA_029706075.1 of Aldrovandia affinis. NCBI lineage: Eukaryota > Metazoa > Chordata > Actinopteri > Notacanthiformes > Halosauridae > Aldrovandia > Aldrovandia affinis. Next base: position 1,671 of record JAINUG010002267.1, read on the forward strand.
ATAGATGAAGAAACATCTGGAATGACTTACTATGAAGAAATATGTTGAATAAAATGCATTGATCATGTGGTTCTCTGTGGCTCAGTTGGTAGAGCATGGCGTTGGCAAAGTTAGGTTGTGGGTTCAATTCCCACTGGGGCCACATATACTGAAAATGTATGAATTCACTACTGTCAGTAGCTTTGGATAAAAGTGTCTGTTAAATGGCATATATTATTATGAAAAGTATCTTTCTTGGAAAATCACAAAAACATAAGTGTATAGCCTTACCTCCGGGAGTGAAAAATCATGAATTTTAAATGTCTCATTTTCCAGCTTAGATAGATGAAGAAACATATACAATTACCTATGGAGAAATAAGTTGGATAAAACGCATTTGAAGACATTTATCATGAAAAGTACATTTCTTGGAAAATCACAAAAACATAAGTGTATAGCCTTACTTCCGAAGTGAAAAATCATGAATTTTAAAGTTCTGATTTTCCAGCTTAGATAGATGAAGAAACATCTGTAATTACTTACTATCAATCAATCAATCTTTATTTTTGTATAGCGCCATTTACAAACAGGTTGTCACACAGCGCTTCACAATTGGCATTTTCCAGAGGGAATCAAAAACCAGAAAACCATTGGAGCCAATGTAGGAAACTGGAAAATTATTCCCTGACCCCTTAAAAGGCGGTCGAGATGAACTCCTGGAAAATTGTGGGATACAGAGAAAAACAACACAAATAGTCCTTGAGGCTCATGTGGCTTAACAGACCACTGGAAGGGCATTCTAAGTGTAGGAGTGGGGTGGACCTCATCCCTCCAGATACCAGGGCAGGGCGGAGGATGGAACCAGCAGCTAGGGTCTGGGCCAGCGGCATCCGGCTAACACATGGCAGGGGTGGGGGTTGACTCTGGGGCAGGTGAGCTCGGGCAGGTGCCACGGAGCCGGGAGAAAAGAGGAAAGGTGCAATTATGACTATGATAAATATCACGCCGGATCAGGGGGAAGAGTAGTGATAACACTTTTGCACCAGCAGAAGTAATCTAGGGCAGCATAACTAATTAGGTGAGTGGCACAGGGAGCACGCAGCCATGAGGGCACTCAGAGACCATCCCACCACATCATCAGCAGTCCTGATAGGGTGGATCATCACTTATGATTGGTGACAGTAAGGATAGCTCATTGCACCAGAAGGCTCTATTGCTACGCCCCTCCACATCTGCACCTAATGACTATAAGAGAGACTAAAGAGATGAGTTTTAACCTAGACTTGAAAATTGAGACCGTGTCTGACTCCTTCACAGAGATGGGTAGACTGTTCCACAGTAAAGGAGCTCTATAGGAGAAAGCTCTGCCACCTGCTGTATTTTTTGATATTCTAGGGACTACCAAGTTGCCTGCATCTTGTGAGCGAAGTGAACGTGGGGGATTGTACGGATGAAGTAGATCCGTCAAGTAAGAGGGTGCAAGTCCATGCAACACCTTATAAGTTAAGAGGAGTACCTTATAGTCTACACGATAGTTTATAGGAAGCCAGTGAAGTGACGCTAACACAGGACTAATGTGCTCATATTTCTTTGTTCTAGTCAGGATCCTTGCAGCAGCATTCTGTACGAGTTGTAGGCTCCTGAGTGAGGCATTGGAACAGCCAGACAGTAATGCATTGCAATAATCTAATCTAGATGTAACAAAGGCATGTACCAATTTTTCTGCATCTATTAATGACAGGAAGCCCCTAATTTTGGCAATATTCCTCAGGTGAAAAAAGGCTACTCTGGAAATGTTTTTGATGTGACTATCAAATGAGAGACCAGGATCTATAGTAACATCAAGGTCTTTTAGCCGTCCCCCCAAACTTGCAGCAACAGAGCAACAGAGCATCCAGATTAAGAGATAAATCAGATAACCCTCTTTCTGAGGTTTTTGGGCCCCAAGACCAACATCTCTGTTTTATCAGTATTCAGCAATAGAAAATTATCTGACATCCAGTCTTTTATGTCTTTAAAACAGGCCTCCAACTGTTCGAATTGTCCTTCGCCAGGTTTCATTGATAGGTATAATTGTGTGTCATCTGCGTAGCAGTGAAAATGTATGCCATGTTTACGAATGACATCACCAAGTGGCAACATGTAGAGGGAGAACAATAATGGCCCCAAAACAGAACCTTGAGGGATGCCATATTCCACCTTGATGAGAGCAGAGGGCTCGTCATTTAACTGCACAAATTGATATCTATCTGATAGGTAGGATTTAAACCAGGAGAGTGCCTGTCCACGCAGTCCAACTAGGTTTTCAAGTCTGCTCAGAAGAGTTTGGTGGTCTATTGTGTCAAACGCAGCACTTAAGTCCAAAAGCACAAGAATAGAGACACATCCACAGTCAGCTGATATCAGTAAGTCATTGACAACTTTAATAAGAGCAGTCTCAGTGCTATGGTGTTGCCTAAATCCTGACTGAAAAGTTTCATAGATGTCATTTGATGTCAGGAACGAAGTCAGTCTCTGAGCTACAGCTTTCTCTAGAATTTTTGAGAGAAAAGAAAGATTAGAAATTGGCCTGTAGTTACTGAGATTTTCTGGGTCAAGGTTTGGTTTCTTTAAAAGTGGCTTAATTACTGCCACTTTTTGAGAATTTGGCATATAGCCTGATGAAAGAGACAGATTAATAATGTCTAGCATGGATTGCCCCATAACAGGAAGAAGTTCTTTAACAAGTTTTGTTGGGATTGGGTCTAATTGACAAGTAGATGGTTTGGAGGACATAACCAATTTAGAAAATTCAGTCCACTCCAGAGCACTAAAAACTCAAGAGTAGCCATAGGACCCCTGTCCTGATAAGCCTGTGCTTTCTGATCAGTGTCCGCTACAGCAGAAGGTGCCATTTTAGAAATTTCATCTCTAATTTTCTCAATCTTCTCAGAGAAAAAGTTCATGAAATCATTACTATTATGGGCTGCCGGAGGCTTAGCATTGGTTTCAGTCTGGTTCTTTGTCAGTTTGGCCACTGTATCAAAAAGAAATTTTGGATTATTCTTATTACGCTCAAACAGATCAGACAAATAGGTTGACCTTGCGGAGGAGAGAGCATATTTATGAAGAAATGAAGAAATATGTTGAATAAAATGCATTTCAAGACATTGATCATGTGGTTCTCTGTGGCTCAGTTGGTAGAGCATGGCGTTGGCAACGGTTATGTTGTGGGTTCAATTCGCACTGGGGCCACATATACTGAAAATGTATTAATTCACTACTGTCAGTAGCTTTGGATAAAAGTGTCTGCTAAATGGCATATATTATTATGAAAAGTATCTTTCTTTGGAAAATCACAAAAAAACATAAGTGTATAGCCTTACCTCCGGAGTGAAAAATCATGAATTTTAAATGTCTCATTTTCCAGCTTAGATAGATGAAGAAACATATACAATTACCTCGTATGGAGAAATAAGTTGGATAAAATGCATTTGAAGACATTTATCATGAAAAGTACATTTCTTGGAAAATCACAAAAACATAAGTGTATAGCCTTACCTCCGAAGTGAAAATCATGAATTTTAAAGTTCTGATTTTCCAGCTTAGATAGATGAAGAAACATCTGGAATGACTTACTATGAAGAAATATGTTGAATAAAATGCATTGATCATGTGGTTCTCTGTGGCTCAGTTGGTAGAGCATGGCGTTGGCAACGGTTATGTTGTGGGTTCAATTCCCACTGGGGCCACATATACTGAAAATGTATGAATTCACTACTGTCAGTAGCTTTGGATAAAAGTGTCTGCTAAATGGCATATATTATTATGAAAAGTATCTTTCTTGGAAAATCACAAAAAACATAAGTGTATAGCCTTACCTCCGGAGTGAAAAATCATGAATTTTAAATGTCTCATTTTCCAGCTTAGATAGATGAAGAAACATATACAATTACCTCGTATGGAGAAATAAGTTGGATAAAATGCATTTGAAGACATTTATCATGAAAAGTACATTTCTTGGAAAATCACAAAAACATAAGTGTATAGCCTTACCTCCGAAGTGAAAATCATGAATTTTAAAGTTCTGATTTTCCAGCCTAGATAGATGAAGAAACATCTGGAATGACTTACTATGAAGAAATATGTTGAATAAAATGCATTTCAAGACATTGATCATGTGGTTCTCTGTGGCTCAGTTGGTAGAGCATGGCGTTGGCAACGGTTATGTTGTGGGTTCAATTCCCACTGGGGCCACATATACTGAAAATGTATTAATTCACTACTGTCAATAGCTTTGGATAAAAGTGTCTGCTAAATGGCATATATTATTATGAAAAGTATCTTTCTTGGAAAATCACAAAAAACATAAGTGTATAGCCTTACCTCCGGAGTGAAAAATCATGAATTTTAAATGTCTCATTTTCCAGCTTAGATAGATGAAGAAACATATACAATTACCTCGTATGGAGAAATAAGTTGGATAAAATGCATTTGAAGACATTTATCATGAAAAGTACATTTCTTGGAAAATCACAAAAACATAAGTGTATAGCCTTACCTCCGAAGTGAAAATCATGAATTTTAAAGTTCTGATTTTCCAGCTTAGATAGATGAAGAAACATCTGGAATGACTTACTATGAAGAAATATGTTGAATAAAATGCATTGATCATGTGGTTCTCTGTGGCTCAGTTGGTAGAGCATGGCGTTGGCAACGGTTATGTTGTGGGTTCAATTCCCACTGGGGCCACATATACTGAAAATGTATGAATTCACTACTGTCAGTAGCTTTGGATAAAAGTGTCTGCTAAATGGCATATATTATTATGAAAAGTATCTTTCTTGGAAAATCACAAAAACATAAGTGTATAGCCTTACCTCCGGAGTGAAAAATCATGAATTTTAAATGTCTCATTTTCCAGCTTAGATAGATGAAGAAACATATACAATTACCTCGTATGGAGAAATAAGTTGGATAAAATGCATTTGAAGACATTTATCATGAAAAGTACATTTCTTGGAAAATCACAAAAACATAAGTGTATAGCCTTACCTCCGAAGTGAAAATCATGAATTTTAAAGTTCTGATTTTCCAGCCTAGATAGATGAAGAAACATCTGGAATGACTTACTATGAAGAAATATGTTGAATAAAATGCATTTCAAGACATTGATCATGTGGTTCTCTGTGGCTCAGTTGGTAGAGCATGGCGTTGGCAACGGTTATGTTGTGGGTTCAATTCCCACTGGGGCCACATATACTGAAAATGTATTAATTCACTACTGTCAATAGCTTTGGATAAAAGTGTCTGCTAAATGGCATATATTATTATGAAAAGTATCTTTCTTGGAAAATCACAAAAAACATAAGTGTATAGCCTTACCTCGGGAGTGAAAAATCATGAATTTTAAATGTCTCATTTTCCAGCTTAGATAGATAAAGAAACATTTGGAATGACTTACTATGAAGAAATATTTTGAATAAAATGCATTTCAAGACATTGATCATGTGGTTCTCTGTGGCTCAGTTGGTAGAGCATGGCGTTGGCAACGGTTAGGTTGTGGGTTCAATTCCCCTGGGTCCACATATACTGAAAATGTATGCATTCACTACTGTCAATAGCTTTGGAAGAAGTGTCTGCTAAATGGCATATATTATTATGAAAATTATCTTTCTTGGAAAATCACAAAAACATAAGTGTATAGCCTTACCTCCGGGAGTGAAAAATCATGAATTTTAAATGTCTCATTTTCCAGCTTAGATAGATGAAGAAACATATACAATTACCTCGTATGGAGAAATAAGTTGGATAAAATGCATTTGAAGACATTTATCATGAAAAGTACATTTCTTGGAAAATCACAAAAACATAAGTGTATAGCCTTACCTCCGAAGTGAAAATCATGAATTTTAAAGTTCTGATTTTCCAGCCTAGATAGATGAAGAAACATCTGGAATGACTTACAATGAAGAAATATGTTGAATAAAATGCATTGATCATGTGGTTCTCTGTGGCTCAGTTGGTAGAGCATGGCGTTGGCAACGGTTATGTTGTGGGTTCAATTCCCACTGGGGCCACATATACTGAAAATGTATGAATTCACTACTGTCAGTAGCTTTGGATAAAAGTGTCTGCTAAATGGCATATATTATTATGAAAAGTATCTTTCTTGGAAAATCACAAAAACATAAGTGTATAGCCTTACCTCCGGAGTGAAAAATCATGAATTTTAAATGTCTCATTTTCCAGCTTAGATAGATGAAGAAACATATACAATTACCTCGTATGGAGAAATAAGTTGGATAAAATGCATTTGAAGACATTTATCATGAAAAGTACATTTCTTGGAAAATCACAAAAACATAAGTGTATAGCCTTACCTGGAAAAGTGAAAATCATGAATTTTAAAGTTCTGATTTTCCAGCCTAGATAGATGAAGAAACATCTGGAATGACTTACTATGAAGAAATATGTTGAATAAAATGCATTTCAAGACATTGATCATGTGGTTCTCTGTGGCTCAGTTGGTAGAGCATGGCGTTGGCAACAGTTATGTTGTGGGTTCAATTCGCACTGGGGACACATATACTGAAAATGTATTAATTCACTACTGTTAGTAGCTTTGGATAAAAGTGTCTGCTAAATGGCATATATTATTATGAAAAGTATCTTTCTTGAAAATCACAAAAACATAAGTGTATAGCCTTACCTCCGGAGTGAAAAATCATGAATTTTAAATGTCTCATTTTCCAGCTTAGATAGATGAAGAAACATATACAATTACCTCGTATGGAGAAATAAGTTGATAAAATGCATTTGAAGACATTTATCATGAAAAGTACATTTCTTGGAAAATCACAAAAAACATAAGTGTATAGCCTTACCTCCGAAGTGAAAATCATGAATTTTAAAGTTCTGATTTTCCAGCCTAGATAGATGAAGAAACATCTGGAATGACTTACTATGAAGAAATATGTTGAATAAAATGCATTTCAAGACATTGATCATGTGGTTCTCTGTGGCTCAGTTGGTAGAGCATGGCGTTGGCAACGGTTATGTTGTGGGTTCAATTCCCACTGGGGCCACATATACTGAAAATGTATTAATTCACTACTGTCAATAGCTTTGGATAAAAGTGTCTGCTAAATGGCATATATTATTATGAAAAGTATCTTTCTTGGAAAATCACAAAAAACATAAGTGTATAGCCTTACCTCGGGAGTGAAAAATCATGAATTTTAAAGTTCTGATTTTCCAGCTTAGATAGATGAAGAAACATCTGTAATTACTTACTATGAAGAAATATGTTGAATAAAATGCATTTCAAGACATTGATCATGTGGTTCTCTGTGGCTCAGTTGGTAGAGCATGGCGTTGGCAACGGTTATGTTGTGGGTTCAATTCGCACTGGGGCCACATATACTGAAACTGTATTAATTCACTACTGTCAATAGCTTTGGATAAAAGTGTCTGCTAAATGGCATATATTATTATGAAAAGTATCTTTCTTGGAAAATCACAAAAACATAAGTGTATAGCCTTACCTCCGGAGTGAAAAATCATGAATTTTAAATGTCTCATTTTCCAGCTTAGATAGATGAAGAAACATATACAATTACCTCGTATGGAGAAATAAGTTGATAAAATGCATTTGAAGACATTTATCATGAAAAGTACATTTCTTGGAAAATCACAAAAACATAAGTGTATAGCCTTACCTCCGAAGTGAAAATCATGAATTTTAAAGTTCTGATTTTCCAGCCTAGATAGATGAAGAAACATCTGGAATGACTTACTATGAAGAAATATGTTGAATAAAATGCATTGATCATGTGGTTCTCTGTGGCTCAGTTGGTAGAGCATGGCGTTGGCAACGGTTAGGTTGTGGGCTCAATTCCCACTGGGGCCACATATACTGAAAATGTATGAATTCACTACTGTCAGTAGCTTTGGATAAAAGTGTCTGTTAAATGGCATATATTATTATGAAAAGTATCTTTCTTTGGAAAATCACAAAAACATAAGTGTATAGCCTTACCTCCGGAGTGAAAAATCATGAATTTTAAATGTCTCATTTTCCAGCTTAGATAGATGAAGAAACATATACAATTACCTCGTATGGAGAAATAAGTTGGATAAAATGCATTTGAAGACATTTATCATGAAAAGTACATTTCTTGAAAATCACAAAAACATAAGTGTATAGCCTTACCTCCGAAGTGAAAATCATGAATTTTAAAGTTCTGATTTTCCAGCTTAGATAGATGAAGAAACATCTGGAATGACTTACTATGAAGAAATATGTTGAATAAAATGCATTTCAAGACATTGATCATGTGGTTCTCTGTGGCTCAGTTGGTAGAGCATGGCGTTGGCAACGGTTATGTTGTGGGTTCAATTCGCACTGGGGCCACATATACTGAAAATGTATTAATTCACTACTGTCAGTAGCTTTGGATAAAAGTGTCTGCTAAATGGCATATATTATTATGAAAAGTATCTTTTTTGGAAAATCACAAAAACATAAGTGTATAGCCTTACCTCCGGAGTGAAAATCATGAATTTTAAATGTCTCATTTTCCAGCTTAGATAGATGAAGAAACATATACAATTACCTACTATGGAGAAATAAGTTGGATAAAATGCATTTGAAGACATTTATCATGAAAAGTACATTTCTTGGAAAATCACAAAAAATAAGTGTATAGCCTTACCTCCGAAGTGAAAATCATGAATTTTAAAATTCTCATTTTCCAGCTTAGATAGATAAAGAAACATTTGGAATGACTTACTATGAAGAAATATTTTGAATAAAATGCATCAAGACATTGATCATGTGGTTCTCTGTGGCTCAGTTGGTAGACTATGTTGGCAACGGTTAGGTTGTGGGTTCAATTCCCCTGGGTCCACATATACTGAAAATGTATGCATTCACTACTGTCAGTAGCTTTGAAAAAGTGTCTGCTAAATGGCATATATTATTATGAAAAGTATCTTTCTTGGAAAATCACAAAAACATAAGTGTATAGCCTTACCTCCGGAGTGAAAAATCATGAATTTTAAATGTCTCATTTTCCAGCTTAGATAGATGAAGAAACATATACAATTACCTCGTATGGAGAAATAAGTTGAATAAAATGCATTTGAAGACATTTATCATGAAAAGTACATTTCTTGGAAAATCACAAAAACATAAGTGTATAGCCTTACCTCCGAAGTGAAAATCATGAATTTTAAAGTTCTGATTTTCCAGCCTAGATAGATGAAGAAACATCTGGAATGACTTACTATGAAGAAATATGTTGAATAAAATGCATTTCAAGACATTGATCATGTGGTTCTCTGTGGCTCAGTTGGTAGAGCATGGCGTTGGCAACGGTTATGTTGTGGGTTCAATTCCCACTGGGGCCACATATACTGAAAATGTATTAATTCACTACTGTCAATAGCTTTGATAAAAGTGTCTGCTAAATGGCATATATTATTATGAAAAGTATCTTTCTTGAAAATCACAAAAACATAAGTGTATAGCCTTACCTCCGGGAGTGAAAAATCATGAATTTTAAATGTCTCATTTTCCAGCTTAGATAGATAAAGAAACATTTGGAATGACTTACTATGAAGAAATATTTTGAATAAAATGCATTTCAAGACATTGATCATGTGGTTCTCTGTGGCTCAGTTGGTAGAGCATGGTATGCTGGCAACGGTTAGGTTGTGGGTTCAATTTCCTGGGGCCACATATACTGAAAATGTATGCATTCACTACTGTCAATAGCTTTGGATAAAAGTGTCTGCTAAATGGCATATATTATTATGAAAATTATCTTTCTTGAAAATCACAAAAACATAAGTGTATAGCCTTACCTCCGGAGTGAAAAATCATGAATTTTAAATGTCTCATTTTCCAGCTTAGATAGATGAAGAAACATATACAATTACCTCGTATGGAGAAATAAGTTGGATAAAATGCATTTGAAGACATTTATCATGAAAAGTACATTTCTTGGAAAATCACAAAAAACATAAGTGTATAGCTACCTTCGAAGTGAAAATCATGAATTTTAAAGTTCTGATTTTCCAGCCTAGATAGATGAAGAAACATCTGGAATGACTTACTATGAAGAAATATGTTGAATAAAAATGCATTGATCATGTGGTTCTCTGTGGCTCAGTTGGTAGAGCATGGCGTTGGCAACGGTTATGTTGTGGGTTCAATTCCCACTGGGGCCACATATACTGAAAATGTAAACTGTCAGTAGCTTTGGATAAAAGTGTCTGCTAAATGGCATATATTATTATGAAAAGTATCTTCTCTTGAAAATCACAAAAACATAAGTGTATAGCCCACCTGGGAGTGAAAAATCATGAATTTTAAATGTCTCATTTTCCAGCTTAGATAGATGAAGAAACATATACAATTACCTTACTATGGAGAAATAAGTTGGATAAAATGCATTTGAAGACATTTATCATGAAAAGTACATTTCTTGGAAAATCACAAAAACATAAGTGTATAGCCTTACCTGAAGTGAAAAATCATGAATTTTAAAGTTC
>JAINUG010002268.1:0-12182 GCA_029706075.1 Aldrovandia affinis
TCCTGTCAATAGTCAGCTGCACTCTGCTGAGCTACAGTTTATAATCAATGCCATTTCATATATAAAAGGAAACTCTGAAGGACAGGGCAGAACAGCCCCACCCGGTGGTCGTCGGGAGTGCAGGCCAGACCATGGTCGCCCAAAAGCAGTAAGTGTGAAGAGGTTGGAACAGGAACAGGAATCTTAGTCTAATACCTGTTACAAGTACATGTCTCTACACAGTGGACTCAATATGAGCTTATGTGGAAGACACGTGTAATTGCTCAAATCTAAACACGAAAACTTTAAGATCCAGTTTGGGACCGTGGAGAACAATGTTTGGGACAAATTTCAAAGGCACCTGCCCACACAAAAGCAGTAAGTATCAAACAACACAGTGAAATGTTCAGTGATAATTTAACTCTAACAGAGTATATGAGTCCAAGAGGGGTCAACTGCACTGTATCAGAGTTGATTTGACACTGAAGATTTTACTCTGAAAATCCTGTCGAGGGAACAATGGCTAAATAAATCAATTTGTCTGTCTCTTCTGTGTTGTAGGGAGCCCTCTCCACCCAGCATCAGCTCCCAAACCGGGCAGCAAACCGAAAAGCAGTAAGTGTCAAACAACACAGTGAAATGTTATTAAATGTGTGTTTTAAATATATGTTCACATGTAAATCTATGTTATTTCCATGATTATTTTCAGAAATGGCGATTCCTCCCCGACTGGACTGGTCATGCTTCGCAATGCGCTGAAGTTCCTTGACTCTATTGGTCAAAAGTCCGACAAGCGCAACAGTCAGGAGAACAGTGTTGGTGGAGGTGAAGAAAGAAGAGGATTCTTTCAAGGCCCAGGTTAGTCCAACCAGTGCTGACACAGTGCTCTTCCCTAACAGGAATGATATTTGCAAAAGTTCTAAATGTTTTTGTGTTCAAACATACTTGGGAGAATGCTTAATGTGTCATACGCATATTTTAGAACGAGGAAAAGGAACAGTGCATAAAGGCTCTAGAAGGCGTAAAAATTGTTAACGATGCAAAATGACTTTTTAAAAGCTACGCGTGCAATTTTAACCATTGCTGATGATCCTGTCAATAGTCAGCTGCACTCTGCTGAGCTACAGTTTATAATCAATGCCATTTCATATAAAAAAGGAAACTCTGAAGGACAGGGCAGAACAGCCCCACCCGGTGGTCGTCGGGAGTGCAGGCCAGACCATGGTCGCCCAAAAGCAAGAGGTTGGAACAGGAACAGGAATCTTATATCTGCGTTGACCCCTTGATAAAGAAGCGGACTATATCCAAAACTGCCAATACTGGTTGCTAGATTACTGCATTATTTTATGAAAATCTCACATTTTCTCCATTCTCAGTTGACTTTTTCTAAATGTATGTCACGGTTAAAAACAACATTGGGTTATTTTTTCGGCATTTTTCAATATGGAAACGCTGTAGGTAAAATAGGTATAGGGGATGATTAGTGCCAAAACGAACGCATATGCGTTTGACAAAGCGGCTGTTTTTTTTACATACCACCTCCTACGTACAACTGCATATGCGTTTGACGATGCGACTGGTTTTGTTCCGTACAATACGCAGTTTCTCTTCCTCAAAGCGGAACTCGATTCCCAAAATGAAAGTGGTAACAATAAGGTGGGTCGCTGGCTTTTGAGGACTAACGAATAATGAAAGGAATAGACACTCTTCTGCTTCTTGTACAGGCTACAGCTATAAACACAGGTACAGCTTTAACTATTTATACGCTTGACGCAAATGTACATTATGTTGATTCCTTTACGATCTAATATGCTGGTAACTTCCAAATATAGAGGAAGCAATTGAGTAAATGAAGGGTTCTGGCGGCTCTTATGGTGTGGGGTGCCTTTTCTTGCATGGTTTAGGTCCATTCAACCCCTCAGAGGGCAAGGTAAATCAAAACGCTAAGTTCATTCCACAAAGCAGGACTTTCCAGATTTGGCTACTGAAGAAGCCTATAGTATAAGTTAGCAACTCTACTAACCTACTAACCGCTTGTCTTTTGCTCCACAGGTTCACACTCTCTCTGGGCATTTGCAACATTCATATTGGGAGATACACAGTTCCCAGAATTCAGTACAGTGGTAAGGGTGGATGATGTTCAAGTGCTATACTATGACAGCACCACCTGGAAAGTCATCTCTCGAACGCAGCATACATCAACAAATGGAGATGATTTTATACAGAAAGGTGCAGACATTGTAATAGGAGACATTTATAACACGATGAAAAGGAGATCTCATCGTGCAAAGATTGTTAACAATCACACTGAAGGTGAGCTAAGATCAAGGGGCAGGTTTGACATTTAGTCAGGCCCTATGTGGATTCAATTTCATTGTGCTATTATAAACACAGCCAAGATTTGTCTATATTTGCTATATATATATACTATATAATGTGCCCCTTTAAAGTCTACACCCCGTCTCAAAAATGTCAATTTATTTACACATTTTGGCCAATAACTTCCAAGTGAAAAACAATCTCAATATTTCTGAAGATTAATTAAAAAGAAAAAAACTAGAACAATTTGGATTGATAAGACTACACTACAACTTCTAAGTAAATTTTTTCCTCTAAATTCCTGAACATTAATTAAAAAGAAAAAACTAGTTTTCCATACGTATGGACTGACCGGTCAACCAAACAGGTATTAAACCAGAAGTGGCATGCGCAATGAAGTATTTCAATGTATTTGTTAAATTCCACCACCAGCACACCTGATTTAACTCATTACTACTTAACGAGCGTTGATTAGTTGAATCGGGTGTGCTGGTGGTGGAATTGAACAGATACATGGACTGGCTGGGGGTCCCCGAGGAGAGGTTTGAGAACCACTTAATTAGACAAAGGGGCTTGATTTAGTAGGCTACCGTTGCTAAAGAATACAATGTGGGAAAGTCAACAATGCTTGAACTAAGGAAAGACCAGGAAAAATCGAATGGCTGATTTGAATGTTCGTAAAAGAGGTCAAAGATCAGTGTCAGTGCCAGCATAGAATAAACATTATGAATGTTCTAATGAGATCTGGATTCCTGCTCGTTTGATCATTGGTTTTTAACTTAAACTAAGGTTTATAGCAATAGAATCAGTACCCTGGTTTAAGAATAGCGCTACAGTAGTGTAAGTAATGATTCCAATCAATGAAGGGTTCAAATTCTTAAAATTGGTTTATTATGACACCTTCTTCAAAGTTGCAAACCTTTTAGAGTTCTGAACGACCACCATTCCCTCCTTTTTTCGATGTGTTTGATTCTCTAGGTCAGTGTTTCCCAACCCATTCCTACAGGGCACACTGCCCTGCATGTTTTCATTCCAACCACCGCTCCCAACCTATCATCTGCATCGGTCGTCTGTTAATGATCACTTGAGCATGATTAAGTGGTGGTTGGAATGAAAACATGCAGGGCAGTGTGCCCTGTAGGAATGGGTTGGGAAACACTGCTCTAGGTTCTATTCTAAGGCCAATCCATAATTGAACATAGTGCAGGGGTGGGCAATCTTACCCTGTGTGGGCGGTGTGGGTGCAGGCTTTTGTTCCAGCTGAGCAGTAGCTCACCTGATTTGACTAATCAGCTAATCAAAGTCTTCAATCAGGGCTTTGATTAGTGGAATCAGGTGTGTCACTGTTCAGTTGGAACAAAAGCCTGCACCCACACCGCCCACACAGGGTAAGATTGCCCACCCCTGACATAGTGTAACCAGGGGGGCAGGGCTTAATTTGCAAAGAATCAGATTTTGTGCCCCGGCAAATGTCTTACTCAGAATCAGAGTCCCAGGCTCATAAATATCTGCGACAAGAACGCATATTTTAAGCTGGTATTAAACAACGTTACGTCCAGTGAACATTACAAATGTAAATAGAATGCAGAAATGCAGAAAAGGTAGGAAAAGTTTACCCTTTTTCCTCCCGCGGGGTGTGGTGAGTTGAGTGGTGGTATTATAAAATGTCCTTCGATTTTTTAAATATTGTATAACCATATTCCTTAGACCTGTAGACACATTTAGAAAGACCAATCATTTATGAGGGTACTACATATTTGTATTGTTATTTAATTAATAATCAACAACACACCTCAAGGTAGATATTTGATTGTTGAGACTGTCGGCTTATCAGTTGCGTGTGTCTGTCTGTTTTTATGTCTTTGTGTTGAAGGAGTTCATGTTCTTCAGAGGCTGGCTGGATGTGTGCTGGAAAATGACAAGACAAGTCCAGTCATGGAATGGGATGCTTATGATGGAGTGGAAGCAATGACTGACAATATGCATGATTACACATTCAGCCTTGAATGGGAAGAGTTTATGTTGAGCAAAAGTCAACTAGAGGCTGTTCTAAAGATTTATATAAATGTATACCAGCCTATTTGCAACCAATTATTAAGGCACTACCTGAATAAAGAAAAGAATGTTGTGTTGAGAAAAGGTATTGCATCTAACTTTTCACATACACCTGACTAAAGTGAATCTTCATTATGCTGTAACATACTGTACCATGTGGAGTTACTGTATTGTTAAATTGCCTCTGGCCAAACTGGCAGAAATAAATAGAATGGGCTCTGCCTCACTCATAGATACAGCTCTCCAAATGAGTATTTGGTTACTTCTAAAACTTGACATGTTTGTGAGGTCATAATTAAAATGGCATGAGCTTGGCCGATATTTCCCATCAAAAATGTTATTTGTAATACAGTCTCGTTGTATTCTTTCCTGGCCTCTGACCTTTACCAGAATCCTTTCCATATATTTTGACTTGGAGCTTCCAGATTGACAGCTATGGCAATAATGAATCATAATTAGAGTTATTATAAAACAAGAATCAAAAATCCAGGGTTAGCGGGAAGATTCTCACGAGGATCTCCTTGTACATGACTGGAAAGCTTTGCCTCACTCGTCAAAGCAAACAAAGTGGAATGGCCAGAAGAATTAGCCGGAAGCAACCTTGTGAAATGTTGAATTGCTTTGTGTTGTCCGCATGTTTGGAGGCAGAATTGCCAAAGCAATGTCAATATCGTCACGGGGACCAAATTGGACATGCTCTCATTTCGGAATGCAAAGATTCTGCATATCTCAGATTTTGAACCAAGTCAGAGTATCAGCAGCCCAAACCACACTAAGAATCAAGACGGAAGTATGGTGCACTCAAAAACACAATGGCTATTTTGCTGAATGCAATTCATAGAGGGCAGTGTTCTTTTTTTCTTTGAAGTCAAATTGAATCCTTATGACAGATGTACACTAAACATTCTCTCCAAACCACTTCATTTTGCACCACTAGCCCAACTAGCCTGTTTTTGCTGCTTTGGCATAGTATTATGTACCTGGGAGCCTTGCAGCAAAAACTAGAAGTCAAAAGTAGCATCACGGCAGCAACCTGTAAATTTGCTAGGAAAGTTGTGCATATTTCTCTCACATGCAGGGAATCTCCACTTGCCTGCATGCATGTAACTGCTGCTTTTTTCTGGGTAATGTGATAGCTGTTGTGTGTTTCCCCCTTCTTCAGAGCGCCCCAGAGTCAGGCTGCTCCAGAAGACGATTAGAGACACTGGGGAGGTGAAGGTGAGCTGTCTGGCCACTGGCTTCTACCCCCGACACATCAACCTGACCATGCTGAGAGACGGCCGTCAGGTCCCACATGAGCTGCTTTCGGATGAGCTGTTACCCAACGGAGACGGGACCTACCAGCTGAGGAGGACCCTAAGCGTCAGCGCGGAGGAGCTGAGAGAGAGGCATCACTACACCTGCTCTGTCACACACCTTACTCTGGACAACAAGCTGGACATCAGCTGGGGTAACACTGATAAAGGAGTGCTCTGCAACACACTACTATGGAGTCGGTGGGGTAGGGTGGAATAAGTTACAGTATGAACATTTATTTATTTGTAAAAAGCAGTTTCTTAAGCACAAACCACTAGTTGTATATCAGAACCAAGTAATTATTTGAAATACTTTCACCCTTTTAGACACCAATACAATTCTTGACACATTTAAAATAAATCTAATATCATCAATATTCAGGACAAAAATCTTAGCATGTTTGTTGAAAATGCTTAGGGAGTGTTTTCCCTCATTTTACCGGCATATAAAGTTAAAGAACTTCAAATAAAGAACTTTGTGGTTGACCCAGGTCTGGCATATACGGTGCCCCCATCTCAAAAATATCATCTTTTGTTGCCTTACAGCCTGAAATTAAAACATATTAAATCCGACTTTTCCCACCTTTATTTACACCCTACAACTTCCAAGTGGGGAAAACAATTTCTGAACATAAAAAAACTAGAATAACTTGGAATGATAAGTCTACACCCCGCTGAGTTAGGACTTGGTAGAAGCACCCTTTGCTTGAATTACAGCCACGAGTCTGTTTAGATGTCTCTACCAGCTTTGCACACCTAGATTGGGCAACGTTTTCCCATTCGTCCTTACAGAACTGTTCAAGCTCAGTCAGATTGCGTGGGGACCTTCGATGGACTACGCTCTTCAAGTCATTCCACAGATTATCAATAGGATTTAGGTCAGGGCTCTTACTAGGCCACTGAATTGGGAAATCTTTGAGACAGATTCAGATCAGTTACAATACCTGTTACACTAACCATGTCTCGCACTGTTTTGCAGAACCTGGGGAGGAGCCAAACATTGTCATAACTACTATTGTGGTTATACTGGTGGTTCTGGGTGTGGTGCTCATCTTTGCCATCCCTGCAATTGTTATCTGTAAGAGGAAACTCAGAGGTGAGAAGCGATATTTATGGGGACATCAGTTTGGAAAGGGTGAAACACTTGCGAAAATTCAATTCAATGTATTTAGACTGTTGAAGGACAAATTTGTACTCGCTGAGGGATTGAGTGTTGCACTTTTTTGGTTTAAACCTGAATGCTATTTCAAGCTGTGTTCACTTCTCCATACTACAGTATTAGAAAAATATAACAAGGTGAGAAAACAGATTTTGCTACTTCAAAATGAGAGCATACATGTTAATTATATGTAATAATTTGGTATTACTATACATATTTTTCCTATTGCAAAAGAACTACACTTTGTATGGTCTGTTTGTTTGAGTCTAGGCCTCTGTTGATCATTTTGTGTCATTACAATGTAGGTTCCCAGACTTCCCTGGAGCCTGTGTACTCTGCTGCCCGAGGTGAGTGTAAATATTTGTCATTTACAGTCGATTATACTGTTGTGTTTCCTGTTGGACAGACATGCCATTGATTCCTTATGTTCTCAGTTGCAGAGAAAGAAGACACAGCTTCACATTCCTCTTCCACTTAGAAATCCTTTATGGTACCAAGCCAGACGAGAATGCATTTCTCGTCCGTCTGAGGAATCATTTACACTGGAATTTCACTCTCCGGCAATCATGATCTTCTTGCAGCAAAACAATTAGCAGTGCATTAAATACGTCTCAGCCTCTGGTTGTATTAAACCAAGTGCAGCACTTCATGAGGGATGTAGCCAGCAATATAACCAAGCACTTACAGTCTTTAGTACAAAATGTGTCTGCCTCTTATTTAGGCTACCTTACTGAACATACCTGAACAATTTGTTTTTAATGCTATTTTTATTCTATCATTTTTCATTCAAAAATAGAAATGCACTTTGAGTAAGTGCCTTTACTAAACTAGCTTGCATAACTTTTTTTGTATTTCAATTTATATATACAGGTAACTACCAAAATAAAGGAAACCCTTGAGTAAACGAAGGGCTCTGTCGGCTGTTATGGTGTGGGGTGCATTTTCCTGGCATGGTTTAGGTCCACTCAACCCCTTAGAGGGCAAGGTAAATGCCAATAAATACAAAATAATAAAGAGTGATCACCTTCATCCACCTTTTTGACAATGGCCACACTGGGTTGTCAACTTTCGTGAAAGTACAAAGGAAGTGCATCGCTCAATACATATGCGTTTGTTCGACGCGGATCTTGCCCGCGCCAACATGGCGGCCGTGCAGACGTATCCCTGCAACATACAACAGCAGCCAATGCGGTATCTACGTTTTTATATATGAACCTGCCGCCCTGTGTAGCTGTTCACACTGAGAAGCATGGCTAGGGAAAGATGCTTTGATCTCCATTCAATTCAATGGAAAGATGCGCCAGCTTGCGCTTGCCGCGTGAATGGAGACTAAACTGACCAGCTGTCCCATAATATGAAATCATCAAAATAGCACCGGGCCCACACAGACGGAATCTAAATGAGTGTTCAAGTTGGCACTTAGCATCCCTGCTAGGACGTTTGCTCGTTGATGTTTAATGAATGAACCAAAGCCACAAACTGTTTTGAGGACAGAAATTCCGAAACCCAAGTTCAACATTCAACTTCGCCATCCCTTTAGCTAACGTAGTTAGCCAGAGTTGCACGGTAAAACACCAGCTAAATTAGCAACCTAATGTTAGCTAGCTAGCTACTCACCTGAATATGTGTTCTCAAGTTCGAGCTTGATGTATTCAATGAGTTGAGCAACTTCTGCTTTGGTTGGCACATAATGCACTGAAAAGTGTATACTTTCTCACTTTCTTTTGTTAGTTTCATGTATAGCCATGGTGGTTCCACCACCTCGTCCATGGTTAGCCAAGAGTACCGCTGCACGTTCTCATCAAACAAAATCAAACAGCTGCATTGAAACCGTCACATGACATTTGATATTTTTGTAACAAAAAAATAATAAATATAATAATACTGCTGCTGGGGAGATGTAACTTATAACTTTTGTCCACGCTACTGCGCTACTTGACAAAAAAAAAAGATTTAACTACTCGAAAGCTCCTAGATTTTGGAAGTAGTTAAACTACCACACCTTACTGGAAAATGTAGTTCAATTAGTACTTCTGCTACTTATAATTCCGCTACTCCCCAACACTGCCTTCCACCACCTATTGGGAGGGGGGGTCTAGGTTTATTACAATAACCAATAACATCATGCTCTTTTCTTCCAATACTCCAAAGCGTGTGTGAAAGACACGACATTTCTTAGACTATCAATATCAAATCATTTTGATCAATTAAATTGCATTTGTGGAGATCAAATCTGCTTACTGGCAAGGCTGATGGCAAGAGCGTGACGACGCAATGACGCAACGCAACACCACAACCAATCAGATTGCACGTCAACATAGATCAGCGCTACGACACTCTAGGCAGAATCTCCATCGGGATACATGGCAAGAAAAATGCACCGGTATCACACACTTCTGACGAGTTTTTGAACTATATCATAGATCATATCGTGGACTTAACATTATTATTGATCTCTCGAAAAAGTTCGAAATGTCATTCATTTCTTCGTTAAAAATCAGCAAAATTCGTATTCCTTCCTGCCAGTAGAGGGACTCAAGCTTGCTTTAGTCTAATACCTGTTACAATTACATGTCTCTACACAGTGGACTCCATATGATCTTATGTGGAAGACACGTGTAATTGCTCAAATCTACACACGAGATAAGTCATGCAACATGCCATAGACAATATCCTCATGTTGTCATTCCCTAAAATTGTGACTGGGAGTTAAATGAGGTTTCAAAGCTACAGAAATGAAGGACACTGGAGCCCCTGTGTCCTGTGTTGTAGGCAGCCCTCTCCACCCAGCGTTGGCTCCAAAACCGCCAACAAAAACGTTAAGATCCAGTTTGGGAGCGTGGATGACAAAATTTGGGAGCAATTGAAGAGCCGCCTGACCACCCAAAAGCAGTAAGTGTCAAACAACACAGTGAAATGTTCAGTGATAATTTAACTCTAACAGAGTATATGAGTCCAAGAGGGTCAACTGCACTGTATCAGAGTTGATTTGACACTGAAGATTTTACTCTGAAAATCCTGTCGAGGGAACAATGGCTAAATAAATCAATTTGTCTGTCTCTTCTGTGTTGTAGGCAGCCCTCTCCACCCAGCATCAGCTCCCAAACCGGGCAGCAAACCAAAAAGCAGTAAGTGTCAAACAACACAGTGAAATGTTCAGTGCTAATTTAACTCAAACAGAGTATGAGTCCAAGAGGGAGCATGTTATTAAATGTGTGTTTTAAATGTATGTTCAAGTGTAAATGTATGCTATTTCCATGATTATTTTCATAAACGGCGGTTCCTCTTCATCTAGAGTGCCTTCGCTGCGCTGAAGTCCGTCAGCTCCATTCGACGTCAGGCGGACCAGCGTATGACATCACTGTCAGGGCATTGAGCTAATGCAGTGGCTATGGGGGTGGAAGTGTCACGGTTCCACATATTCATGCCACGTTTTATGTTTCATTCATTTCATGTCATGTCTTGATTCTGTTTTCATGTTACGTTTCTGTTCATGTTTAAAGCATACACTTTTTCATGTTGTTTCCGCAAATCTTGCGTTCATGCTTTCTCTCTCTCTCGCTGTCGCTCATGCTTCCTCATTGTTTCTAACCCCTTGTCTGATTACTAACTTACTAACAATTAGATAGGTTTATTGTTTCTGCTAGCACGATTGGCAATTTAGTAACTCTAATTGCCAGCGTGCTGGAGATTGACTAATTACTAACTCACTAACCATGTGTATTCATGTTTCCTTTCGTTTCTAGTTCATGTCTATTTACTAATCTACTAACGCTAGGTCAGGATAGGATAATTACTAACAACTACTAATTCTCTTGTTACCTTGTCACGCACTCCAGCTCTTTTCTGTTTCGCTCTGTTCTCAAGCTAAGTGTCCGCACCTGTCTACACCTCCATATAAGCTCAGTGTTTTTGTCACGTCCCTTGAAATTGTTGCCTATATTTCTTTTTTGTTTTTTTTTTTGAACTATATTTGTATTAAACAACACAAATCAAAATGTTACATTCCTTGACATGACAACCAGAAATCAGCGAGACAATATATACAACACAATATTGGACCTTACAACGCTAACATAAAAAATAAAAAAAATTAAAAAAAATATATATAGTAAAAAAAAGATAATAATAATAACAAAAATACCACAACACAAGGCTTAAGTCTCCTTTCAGGCAAAAAAATATATTGTTAGGGGCATCCACCTCCTCTGAAAAATGTCAACCCTCAACTATAGCTGGGCAGTCAAAGCCTCCATCCCATACACCTCTCTCAGCTTCCGCTTCCAATGTGCCAGCGTAGGTGGCTGTGGTTTCATCCAATTCAATGTTACCATTTTTCTAGCAGTCATCAGAGTATATGCTATAAATACATTTGGTTATTGGTACATATGTCTTCAGGAGCCAGATCAAATATAAAGTTTCTAAAAATAAATGGTAAGTCAACTCCTAAAATTGTATTTATCTCTCCTTCACCTCCTGCCAAAAGAAAGCATCTTTGGGCAGTCCCAAAATATGTGTGCGTGGTCGCCCACCAGTCCACACTCCCTCCAGCAATTCATTGCCGAGGGGATATCTACAAACCTTGAAACTATCAGAGGTGTCCTAAAAATCGCATCTTCATTTTCCAATCAAACTCCTTCCACATGTTACTATTAATATCCCTGTGACAGCCAGTACATAATGTTTCCCATTCCCCATCCTCAATTATAATATTTAACTCTAGCTCCCATTTGTTTTGATATGGAAGGTATTGTCTGGTAAATCCAATAATAGGTTTTTATAAATATGGGACACATGATTTTTAATAGGTGTACGATGTTTAATTATATCCATAAAGTATGTTTCAATGTTTGTTGGAGCATTCTTAATTATGTTCAGTCTTTATGTTTTGTAATATAATGCCTGATCTGAAAATACCTAAACATATCACGTGGTGGTAATGAAAATTTCTGGAAATAGGAAAATGGCTGCAAAATATTGTCATAAAATAATTGGCCAATAATCTTTAAGCTACTTCCTGCCCAATTTTTAAAGGTGTTATTAGTTACTGAGGGGAGAAATTCTGGGTTTCCAGCGATTTGCATAGCCCGGTGAGAGGGCCACCGCCCCCTAAATCTCTTTTGGACCATCGACCACACTTTTAAGGTATATTTCACCCATATGTTTTTTATTCCCACCTTCTTTTGAGGCTGTTGGCTCAAGAAAAACAAAACGGACAGGGGTATACCCGGCAGTGAACTCTACTCTATACTGACCCATCCTGTTTCAGTGTCATTGCTGATCCAGGCTACCACCGCCGTCAGCTGCGCTGCCCAGAAGTAGTGTCTTATATTAGGGAGGCCGAGCCCACCCTGTCCTTCCCAAGAGTGATTGTT
>JAINUG010002269.1:0-12177 GCA_029706075.1 Aldrovandia affinis
GATCCATTTTTACTGCAACCCTACGAGTCAGACAGAAAACATTTGAAAGACGCCTCGCCATTCTCACGCAGTATGCAATATAAGTGAATTTGTAACCACGACGTTGAGTTGTATTTGAGACGAGAACGTACAAGCAAGACGTGCTTTTTTCACGAGGGCAACTGCTAGTAGCTGGTGCCGTGGACTGATCGTGTACATAGCTTGTACCAACGTCCTTCATGGCGCTTTCATAATAAACAACATTCGCCTGTTCGCCATTGCACACACACCATTTAAAAGGAAGGCATCAGAAAACGGAACAGTGCACAGTTGCTGTTGCCATAAGCAGGCAAAAAAAAAAAAATGCTGTATTACATATTGCAGACTTTACTAGCAGAGTTTATACATCTTTGACATTCGTTTCCCAGCATGGGCATTTACTGGGGTTTGTTTTTTTAACTACACACAGTTGACATTCATGGTCTCCGTGACGTCATTCTCAGTAGGATATCTTTTGTTCTCCTACGATGCACGTTCCCCCACTGCATCTCCGCGTACGCATTTAACATTGGTTATTTTCGCCAATGTTAAATGTGCGTACGCGGAGATGCAGTGGGGGAACGTGCATCGTAGGAGAACAAAAGATATCCTCTACTCGAGAATGACGTCACCGAGACCACAATGTCAACTGTGTGTAGTTAAAAAACAACCCCAGTAAATGTCTATGCTGGGAAACGAATGTCAAAGATGTATAAACTCTGCTAGTAAAGTCTGCAAAATATGTAATACAGCATTTTTTTTTGCCTGCTTATGGCAACAGCAACTGTGCACTGTTCCGTTTTCTGATGGCCCCTTTAAATGGTGTGTGTGCAACGGCGAACAGGCGAATGTTGTTTATTATGAAAGCGCCATGAAGGACGTTGGTACAAGCTATGTACACGATCAGTCCACGGCACCAGCTTACTAGCAGTTGCCCTCGTGAAAAAAGTACGTCTTGCTCGTACGTTCTCGTCTCAAATACAACTCAACGTCGTGGTTACAAATTCACTTATATTGCATACTGCGTGAGAATGGCGAGGCGTCTTTCAAATGTTTTCTGTCTGACTCGGTAGGGTTGCAGTAAAAATGGATCGAGCGCTGTGCTACGGTGACAAAGAAAACCCGAAATGGATCGCGGAACAAGGGCGCAAGGCAGCAGTACAACACGAATCACCCAAATAATTTTTTACACGCGGTTGAAGAAGCGCAAACACCTCCGCCCACACTGAAAACTATAGAATTAATATTTTGGACATTTAAATCCACTCTTCCTTTGTACTGTGGGTGTTACCACATGAGCAAAACTCCCCATCTGCACAAACTGCAAAGGCAGTCATCTCCTGCAGAACAGAAACCTAAACAGCGCAACCCTAAGTGTATTGTATTTACGTACGACTGCAGCTATGGACCAACATGGGATGAGCTTCTGTTGTACTTCAATGTTTTTGTTTCCAACTCCATACAGATGAGTGAAAAACTAGGGGCTGGTCACAGTGTGGTTTCACAGAATCCAGCCTATTCAACAGCCCTCGATGACCTCAACTACATTGGCTGCAGTTTGGCCACAATTAGTGTGATTTAAAAAACGCAGTCACCTACAATTTCCACACTCCCCTTGGTCTCCCACTTCACTCTGTAGCAACATTACCACATCGCTAAAAGGCCCCTTGGCGAGACAGGAATGTACTGCTACTAAGCTCTTCATACAGTGATGTCACCCTGGTACAACCCAAGTGAGACATAGGGTAGGTGTGGGGGTGTGGGGGGGTGGTGGTAGACTGGATAATCTTTCAGAAGATTTCAATAAAACAGGTGTTCCTTGAGAGCAGCCTATTTTTAGGAGATTATGTATGATTTTCGGGAGTGTGGGAGCCAAGGAATAAATTTAAGAGGCTCTCTGAACTTCCGGGGCGATGTGGGCTGTCTGCCAGTGCCGTCATGTCTGCCTGACAGGCGTGACTGTTCCACTAGCCTCCCCCTTTAACTCAGCATCGCATTCCTCACGAACAGGCATGCAATCATTTCTGAGCAACCAATGTAGCGAGTGGTGTTCCCCAAGGAGCCAAACGGGCTTATTGGTGGACCTGTGAACCTTTTTGATCCATTTTTGTTTCAGATTTTTCTGTTTTTCTCCCCCAATTTGGAAGCCAATTATACCCTCTATTTATTTTGATTAACCCTCCCTCCACGAACTCGCCGCCCGTCTCTACGGGGCGAGCTACTCTCCGAGGCCGGCGATGATCCACTCTCCTTCGAGACGGAACTCACCGACCCCCTTTCTGGAGACACCGCTACGCTATAGCCCCCTGTGAACCTAACCCATCTCCCACTACCCACCATGGCAACATTGCACGCAAGTACACGCTACCCTGCCATCCTCGCTACATGCCAATGTGGTAGGTGGAGGTGTCTGAGGAGTAAAATGGCCAATTCTGGAGCTAGGCACTGAACCCTTAACCCTTAACAGCCAGCCCATACCACAGCGACATTACAACATATTATATATATATATTATAAATGGCATATATCACATAGCGCTAAAAGAGGCCAGCCCACTCAGAAAGATTGGATTTCACTGCTACCGAGCTGTTGACAGTGAGGTGACAGGGCAGGATCCCTACAATACCTTGTTGTCATTTTCAAAAAGACAAATTCGCAGCAACTATGCTGACAGACTGTATTGTACTTCTTGCGCAATACAAACAGAATGTTGAAACCGGAAGGCGCGCAACGCACTTAACGTAAATGGTGAACAATGGCGCCGTAGAACCACTATCCTACACTCTGCTCCACTGCGCTCCGCTTTGCCGTGTAGCGGAAAATCCAGTCCACGTTTTCCGTGTGACACGCGAGGCAGAAGTGGATAATAGTTGTTGGAGCTCTGTCGCTAATGCCATGCTGGGCCAGAGGCTCTAGGAGACATGCAGTTACCCATATCCGGGTTAGAGAGGAAGGGAGAAAGTTTCATTTAAACCTGGACAAAAAAAATCTGCAAACGCGAAATCGGACCACGGAAAGCAGCCGCTGCAAGTGGGCCTTTATCCAATTGCGACCGGAACCGAACGCTTTGCTTACGTTCGTGTTTTTTTGTGTGAAATTAATCTGAGTCGTGTTACCCCCTCGTCCTCTTTCTTTCTTTCAGATTTTTTTTCTTCTTCCGTCAGCCAGCTAGCTAGCTAGGCTAGGCTAGCTAGCCTGTCCGGATTCTTGCCTGAAATGTTGACGTGATTATGGCCGCCCAAGTGGCACAAGCTCCGGCAACGGCTAATAAAAACAAAAAGCGAATTTATCAAGCGGTCTGAATCAAGATTTAAACTCCGGGAAATCGGTAGGAGCTGTACATGGATCCGGCGCTATGCTCGGTGCTGGAGACGGGACTGGCGTTAACGCCATGAATAATGTAGATCGCCATCACCAGATGAACATGGCCAACATTGCACGGGCTTCCGCCGCCTGCAACAACTCGGACGGCCGAGAAAAGGTCGAGGGAAGTAAGTCCGCCTCGCTGGCCTCCCCAAACGCGGGCATAATGTCGTCGTCGAGCATGGAGACGGGTCCGATAACGAACCATAAACTGAAAACGGCTCACGGCGGAGATCCCCCTCCTTCGTCGCACCACCATCACACCACGGCACCGCCACAGCAGCAGCAGCAACAGCAACAGCAGCAGCAGCAACAACAGCAACCGTTCAATCAATTCCAACAGCATCACCAACGTCAAATTCAAAATAACATCAACAGCACGCAGGGGGAGCAGACCGCGAATCGGCAACATGGAGGCAAGGAGACGGTCCTGGCGAACCAGTTTGATCGCCATCAGCCGCTGCTGAGCAAAAGCGAGGAGCAGGAGGACCACCTCTGCAAACCGGGGGACCGGATGGTTGGCAGGTACGACCCCGCCGGCGTGGGACCGCCGAGCAGCAACAACAACAACAGCAGCAGCAGCCAGCCCATGGGCACGGCAGGGGGAAACGGCGCCGTCTCCGACTTCAACAATTATTATGGCAACGCGAGAGGAGGGCCTTGCTTTGATCAACATGGCGGACAACAAAGCCCCGGAATGGGAATAATAATGCATTCGTCGGCACCGAACAACATGGATCCGGTACAAAACTCCAGCGAAGGCTACCACCACAACAGCCAGTACAACCTGTACCCGAACTACCGACCGGGCTACGGGGGTGCGGGGTACGGCATGATGAGCCCGTCTAGGCAGGGGACCAGTAGCACGTTGACAGGCCCAGTGAGCACCAATGCTGCTGCTGCTAGTCACGGCAAGGCTGCCATGGCTGCTGCTGCCTCGGCTGCTGGTAGTGGTAATGTCGGGGGCTTCCAGAGATTTCCTGGCCAAAGTCCGCCGCAGCACCCTTCGGGGGCCACCCCGACTTTAAACCAGCTGCTGACGTCTCCCAGTCCCATGATGCGAGGTTATGGCGGTGGTTACCAAGACTACAATAGTCCGTCAACTCAACAACAACAACAGCAACAACAACAAGCAAGCATGGGACTAGTCAAAGATATGAGCTCCCAATACGGCTGGGGAGGACAACAAAGAAGTCACGCCGTGATGAGCCCTGGGAACAACGGACAAGGTGTCAACAGACCTCAGGTAAATCGCTGGTACAAGTTCTCCCACCCCCCATCCATCTCAAACCAGTACGATCTGTGTTTGACCCGTCTTTTTTTATAACATTACATTAGTTGTAAGCCAGCTACAAATGTTAGGTCTGCTCCTTCGCGTTGAGTACTATGCATAATTTCCCCCCCCCCAGGGAAATGTTATTTGAGTCAAAATGTCAAACTTTGTCCATTCTGTTATTGTTAAATTATCGATGTCAAAATGACCTTTTAGTCCCCAGTGTTCTTGGCTAAAGTGCCTGTTGTATTTGAATGTTAAAGTTTGAAGTTCTCTCCAAGGTGACTTCGTTTGTGTGTGTGTGTGTGGGATGTAGCTGGCTAGCATGCTCGCTAACGTTTAGCTGGCTTGCGAAAACAAAAGCGAAATATTGTTGTCGCTAGGCTTACTATCCTCTGCGTAGAAAAATAACTGCGTATAATTCCATCGAATGTATCTTTTAAAGTGTTCTTTTGTAAGCTGTTTAACGGCGTGAGCGAGTTATTTGGGTAAGTAGATGGCTGGTTAGCGCTGGCAAACATGAAAATCCCGTTTACAAAACCATGGAACATTCTCGCAATTAGACTGCAGTGGCTAGCCTTGCTTGCTAGCTAGCTAGCTAGCTTAACTGCAAATGAAGGAATGAAAAAATGTGACGTGATGCATATTCATAAGTTTTTATATGCTGAGTTGTTGGTTTTTTAGCTTTAATTTTATACCCCAAAATCCACCAGACCGATCTTTTCTCGATATTGTTTGAATCAAGACAACGGGTGTTCGGTTAGCCAACAGAGGCAAGCAGAACAACCCTTCCCAGAACCTCGAAAACAGCAATTAGCTAACGTTAGCAAAAAAATCTTAGCCAAGCTAAAGGTTGCTCGCGCTGTGACGTGAAAATAAAGGTTTGCTTCCGAGACGTGATTGCACTGACGTCTGCGTTACATTAACGCCGCAGGTCACGTACATTTCTCAGTATTAAAAATGATAATCGTCAAAAATGTTGGTAATTCTGAGGGTAAAAAAAACAACAAAAACACTGCTCTTTTGAACCGATGTAGCCAGAGCCACCATACTGGCTTTCAAAATGGGGGGTTTCTGCCGCAGATGTGTTCTGGGAGCCGCAAACCTGCGTGTGAGAATTTGAATTGTGGAGGTAAACTGGCTGTATTAAACTCTCCAGACAGCTGCCTCTGAGTTGACATCTAATCTGCCGTCTGATTGGCTCTCCCCCTCGCCACTGGGCATTGGGCACCGCTCGTGTAAACAGAGGTGCCGAGCAGTACAATGGCAAAAATATATAATACAACACCTGTTCAAATCTGAATGCGTGTGGGGGGAAACATCTGAACAGATTTCTCCATTTCAAATGAACCGAACCCATGAACGCAGTATTATTGTGTTATTGAAGGTGTTCTATATCTGATTGTAGCTTAAATAATTATTGATAGTTCTCTTTAAAATTCCTTATGCATTTTCAAATCAATCCCCCCACCTCCCACAGAATGTGTTCATTTGAACATATGAAGTAGAACATGCAGAAATGCTTCAGAGCCAAATACACATTTTGAAATGTTTGGCGGTGTAGTATAGTGGTTAGGGAACTGGGCTTGTAACTCAGGTTGCAGGTTTGATTCCCAGGTGGGGCACTGCCGTTGTACCATTGGGCAAGGTACTTAACCTGAATTGCTTCAGTAAATATCCAACTGTATTAATGAATTTGTCGCTCTGGATAAGAGTGTCTGCTAAATGACTGTATTTTAATGTCAAAATTTTAGTCATGCATTTAAGCAGGAAGGTGTTTTAGTACGGCCAGATGTCACCTAAAATGGCATGTGAATGCATTCATTATTTCTGCTGTTCGTGTGCATAGATGAAAGTAGTGCAGAATTGAAAAAAGTAAAGAACAGTATTTTCTGCAAATCCAAACTGAGATATGTTTGGCAACCAAACTACTTTCTATTTTTATCGGTGTTGCTGCAATTTTTTCTGCGGGCCTGGTGGGATTTGGTGTGTCTGTTTTTTTGTGTATTTCTTGTTGAAATTATCACATTTTCTGGGTTTAAAAATCTGGTATCGAATCCAGACTGTGCCAGTGCCGTCTGTGGACAGCAGCCCCATGGGTAGACTCAATTGATTGTAGCATTGGCCAGGGAGGGAGGGTTTCTGTCAGCTGGGTTGTCCGTGTCTCGTCGAACAACAGATATTTTTGCCGATAGCTGCAAACAAAGTGTCTTCCTTGACTGGCGTCTGTGCGAGCCTAACTTGTAGACTGTGGTGTGAAAAGAAGTGGCGGCTGACATAACATGGTGTGGAGGAGTGAGCGTGCTTGTCTCCACTTTCACGAATTGACAGCGGTGGTTGCAGTGAACGAGGCTTACGAATACAATTTTTATATATGTATATAAGAAAAGAAGGAAAATGCCCTAGCTGAGATAGTGAAAGGGCCAACTTGTAGTATCTGGATAAAACATGTATTTAATTGTCCAAACTGCTTTAAATAACATCCATTCACTTACAACATCTAATTTGTGAAATTTGTTATCCAATTTGTTTCCACAATAATAAAAAAATAGTTTTATACATTCCTAATATGTGACCTAGTCCAGTTTTACAGCACATATTTGTGCTACACATAAAGGATATTTATAGATTTTATGTGACTGTAATTTGTCAGCAAAGACATATTGAATACCATCGCTGCCAGTAATGTGGCAAAAATGACGGTAATCCCCTTGGACTATGAAACTTTGAACTATTCTTGGTTTACAAAAATGTTCCAATGTTTCATTTATTTGAGCAAAAAAAATAAGCACTTCTGTTCAATTATATTGTTTTTACAATCGAGCAAGCAGATGGATTTCGAAGGAACTGTACGATAGAAAATATATTTGATGTGCGAGGAATGGACTTGTTAACTGCGCATTGTAGTCTGGCCCGGGTCTAAATATTTCCCAAGTGTTCTGGGCTCTTTGTTTTAGGAGGAAGTGAATTTGGCATTAAGGAATAATTAAATTCCTTTCTAATTTACACGGGGACTTGGTCGGTGGGTTTCCTTATTGATTTAAACCCGTGTTGGAAAATAATTGAAGAATGCGATGTCAGAGCGCCTGCCTCTGGCCGTGAAGGTCGAGGGTTCGAATCCCATGCGAGGCACTGCCGTTAGTCTCGAGCAAGGTTGCGATTTGAGCAACGTAAAGGTATCGGCTAAGCAAATAAATTATGTAATGTAATGTATAAACCATTGTGGAAGGGGGCGGGGGGGGGTGTGTGTAAAACACCAGGCAATGATTTACTCTGCTTTAAATGCGAGCGTTTGGAACACGTCTGCTCGTTAACCGTCGCCTCCCCGGTCCGCGGTGTCCTGCCTGTTGCCGGAATTTCCGCTCTTCTAATCCCCTTTTCTGTTGTCAGCCTCTCGCTCTTCAGAAGCAAATGGTGTGTGAAAATGCTCTTCAATTACAAATCAGGTTTTGCCTGCCTCCCTCCCGCCTGGCCAGTTACCAGAGGCCAGGGGTGAAGAGACGGCAGCAGTTCTGTAAATGTGGAAAAAGCAGAAGGAAGTGAGGCTGTCCTGCTCGTGGCCGCGTTCTCGCGCGCGTCTCGCTGGCGGTGTTTGGGCTTTCCGTTATTGCATTATTGCAGCCTCCTGCACTGGGGGAGACACGCTCAGCGTTACTAATGTTTTTTTAAATTTAAATTTTTAAAAATATTTGTTTCTGATTTTATCCCATTTTCTCCCAAAAGCCAAAACAAATCCCCCTAGTAATGTGAGTTTGCTGAGTCCTCCTAGTGACGAAAACGTGACGCCTGCGTCGACCGCAACCCGGTACTGCAGGGCCACTCTTATACGCAGCGAACGTCACGTCGGCTCCCCTCCCCCTCCCTGGGGCGGACAGCCAATCGCCGCCCCCTGGTGGCACTCCCGGCCAGAGCCGACACTTGGCGAGACGGGGAATTGAACCCCGGTCTCCGTGGCCAGCGTCAGACGTTGTAACCACTGGACCACGCGGGAGGCCAGCGTTACTAATGTAATCTTACAAAATAAACAAACCCTGATCCTGAGAAAACGATGCGTGAGCGCTTTCTGCGGCGCGGTTTCTGAGCAAAAAGATTACAGGTTAAGGCACGAGTACACAAATACAAACGATGTGACCGAGGTGGTCAAGCATTAAAACGCCGCTTGGGATATGCTGATTGAACAGGCCCGGCAAATGGACAGTGGTATCGTTTGAACTGGGTGACCCGTTTAGGCGAATGTTTTATTTAGAGAACTGGTGTCGTGCAAAGATCGAGGATACGATTCGTGAAAAGGAAGTGCTTTTTGAACCCGCTGCGTCTTATTGAATGTTTTTTTAATGCAAGCGATCGGCAGTGATCGACAGCGGATTGTTTGGTAGCGCGGGCCTAGGAGCGTAGGAGTCCACAGGAGCGCATTCATTCACTGGACTGACACGTGCGATCAGCGCATCTCCTTTACGATCGAAATGAAACGGTGCACGTGGAATATTTTGGTGAAACAATCCGAGTTGTTTTTAGCGAGGCGGTTCTGCAGCGCCGGATGCGGCCGTCTTGTCTCGGCCTTCTCCGCGCGGCGAATCGCCGCTCTGGGGACATCAGAGATGATGTCATGTGGGATCATCAGAGATGATGTCATGTGGGATCTGTCATGTTTGGAGACTGTCAACCGCCTCTTACCCAACAATCCCCTGACAAATTCAAAACAGAACGGCGCTTGCGACCAACTCTCTTTCGTGCCCACCCCCTGCTTTGACAAAATCCAGGGGTGGGCCCCTTGTACAGGCTGCGTGCTGCGTTCAGAGCGCGTAACTGTCCCAACGCGCTAAAGAGCTGCCCGTTCATCACCGCGCGTGCGCCCTAGCGTCGGGCATACCGAGATCGCTCAATTATCATTCGTGTGCTCCGTGCCTTTTAATCAGGCAAAAGTATTTGCTTCGACCTTGTCAAAACAATGACGTTAACTGATCGAATGCTGTATTGTGCTGCTCTTATCGGGCTAATGTGCTCTAATTACGGGGGCAGGGCACACTGGGGCGCGGTGCGTGGGCATGCTATCGCTGTGCTGCCTTTTGGTAATTGTTTTCTTTTCTGCCACTTTGTGAAAATGGCTGTACAATCCAGATGTTTTATTAACAACAATTCTTATTGGTATTTTCCACAGGCATATCAATTCGGGATGGGTTGGTTAGGGGGCGTTGAAAACTCGGGCATATACAGTTCTGAAAAATAAATCGATGCAGAATCAAGTCAGTGTAATTACGTGATTATTACGTGGCAGTTCTGTAATGCTTTTCTCATACTGCGTGGGCAGTTGTTGGTAAATGTTTATTTTATTTTATTATTATTATTATTATTATTATTTCTTGTGTTAAAAAATATTTCTAAGCCAGTGGTTCCCAACCCTCTCCTTGGGAACCCCCAGGCGGTACATTTCTTTAGGCATTTAGCAGACGTTCTTATCCAGAGCGACTTACACAATTGACATTTCTTTGCATACAATCCATTTATACAGTTGGATATTTAAATGAAACAATTCAGGTTAAGTACCTTGCTCAAGGGTACAACGGCAGTGCCCCACCTGGGAATCGAACCTGCAACCTCTCAGTTACAAGCCCAGTTCCCTCACCGTTCCACTACACAGCCGGTCCATGTATTTGTTCAATTCCAACACCATCACACCTGATTTAATTAATCAATGCTCGTTAGGTAGTTAACTAGTGGAATCAGGTGTGCTGGTGGTGGAATTGAACAAACGCTTGGGCCGGCTGGGGGATTCACGAGGACAGGGCTGGGATCCACTGCCATGAGCCAATCACATTTTGACCTTTGCACTTAACCTCTAATATGGACTGTCTTCAATAAGCTTGTGTCCTGTCCACATTCAGTTCTGTACATATGTACATGACATGGACTCACAAACAGACCTCCTTATTTCATAGGATATGTTTGGAAATATTTATTCTGCAGGCAATTGAATTGTGACTGGTGTTATAGTGTACCTCAAGATGGCTGCCTTCTAAGACCACAATATCCACTTGTTTTTGAGTTTGATCCATGTGTGGGCATACTATTTATTGCATATGCTATTGGCTACTATTGGTTTCTGGCATAGTAGTGTAAATATAATCGTTAACATTATTAGCATATTGGCATTGGCACATGCAGAGTGCTATTATCTGCATGAATATTGATGGCCTTATTACCATATTAGCATGATTGGTCGCAATATTACACGCATTATCATTGTCTGCAATATTTGCATGATTAATCGCCTGTAATTGTGTCTCATAGCTACACGTTGTGCTTATAATAATAATAATCTGATAATAATGCTAAATATGATTATTTGTTCAGTTATTGTCATCACAGTTCATTTTTCTGTATAGAACATTTAGCTAATACAGAGATTGACACCTTTAAAAACCCAGTCTACTCTCCTGGCTGTTCTCTGCCGTTGTGTGAACCCCACCTTTCTCCATCCTTTTGATTTCAAAGAGATGGCGCTCATTAGGGCCCAAAGGAATGAAGACCACACAGACCATAAATCACCAGCGATATTACATTTTACATTTTACATTTTACATTTTAAGCATTTAGCAGACGCTCTTATCCAGAGCGACTTACAAGATGCGCATTAATACATAGTAGGAACAATCATAGTTTGCGAACGAGATCAGTGCAGTAATACAGCGATAGACATCATTGCAGGCAGCTTCGCACCATACCTGTAACACTGGGAAGGAAAAGGTTAGTAATTATTATTTTTTATTTTTATTTAATTGTGTTGAGGGATACATAGTGTTGAGCAAGTAGGCAGTGGTGATGACAATTAGCTAGATGTACAGAATTCTGTGGTAGTGGAGTCTGAAATGGGACAGACCGCATTGCAGTATGAATTAATCCAGCCCTTAGTTTCCCAGGCGTTGCTAAGTTTCTCCTATCTGGGGGCCTCTGATAGCGTAGCGGTCTAACGCACACCCGTATTGGCTGGTCCTTTACGAGTGTGAGCTGCCTATCACGGACGCGACTGTACCAGACCGGCCCCTGATTGGAGGTGGTGTTTGGCTGTCCGCCCCAGGGGGAGGGGGGGAGGGGGAGGAGGGAGACCTGGCACGAGATCGCTGAGGAGCGATAGGGCAACCTCATAAACAGGGTTGGGCGAGTTCCGTCTCAGAGGAGATGAACATTGCCTCGAAGTATTAGCTCGTCCCGTGGAGGCGGGCGGCGAGTTTGTGGGGGAGGGTAAATCGAGAATGAAATGGAGGGTATAATTGGCCACCAAACTGGGAAAAATCTGAAACAAAAATAGTTTTAAAAAAGTATCCTATCTGAATGGGCCATATGTGATGGTCTTACTTGATCATTTCCCAGTGATAGGTCGAGTCATTATTTACTTTGTGAAGCTG
The DNA here is from genome assembly GCA_029706075.1 of Aldrovandia affinis. Classification (NCBI taxonomy): domain Eukaryota; kingdom Metazoa; phylum Chordata; class Actinopteri; order Notacanthiformes; family Halosauridae; genus Aldrovandia; species Aldrovandia affinis. The sequence goes on from JAINUG010002269.1 coordinate 12,058, forward strand.
GAGGGAATACTATTTGAATTCAGTGGTGTGAGGTTATGTTGGCGGCTTGTTGGTGAAGATGCCCCCAGGCCCTACTGTCCATAACATAACCATTTTTTAACCCTTGTCTTAAGTTACTTT
>JAINUG010000227.1:0-60000 GCA_029706075.1 Aldrovandia affinis
CAGTATACCATTATCAATATACGATAACCGTCTATGCATTTCCCCAGTAACCGTGATTCGAATTCCTTCCAGGCAAGGTAGCGTATATGATCAGTCCCTGTCTCGTGGATTTTTAATACACTTGACGAGCGTTGTCAGTTGCTACATCCCAACGAAGCGGGTATCGTGTTGTTTGGCGCCACCAAAAGGTTTACGCAAAGCAGTAAACTGTGAGAACATGAACCTGCCTCGTTCAACTCTTTCATCGTTCCGTAGTAAACGAAATCAGTAGTCTTTAGTAAATCGCTCTTCATTGCTTTTCTCTGCCCTGGAAATGGGCCATCTGGGCATTTAACAGGCCCGTTCTCTGTCATCATTTGACGCAATGAATCACTGACTTTACTGGGCTGAGGCCAGTCCGACGCCTCGGAGTGATAGGGCAGGTCTTGGCTAACCACAGCGGCCACAGGTGGCTGTAGTGTCGGCTTGTTTGTTTTGCTCTCTGCACGGTCCCTCCATATATAAATCGATCACGTGAAACAGAAGTTAGCAACTCGCTAAAAATGTAATCTGACATTGATATTTTACTCACAGATTGTGGTTTTGTGTGGCTCAGTAGGTAGAGCAAGGCGTTGGCAACGCTAGGTTGTGGGTTCAATTCCCACTGGGACCGCATGTACTGAAAAATGTATGCATTCACTACTGTAAGTCGCTTTGGATAAAAGCGTCTGCTAAATGGCATATGCATTGCACATAAACGTAGCCTATTAAGAATCGACAACGATATCCGCTTTAGTTTATCTAATCGCTCTGGTACTAACGATAGCCTGGCTGCTCTGCCCATCACCGTCACTGGCTAATACCATTGGTAACGAGCCCCCCCCCCCCTGCTCGGTCCTGCTTCGCTGGGTAAATGAAACGAATAAGCTAGCTTATAGCCAACTCTCAATTTAGCTTAACGTTTGTTAGCATTATTTGAGCTAGCCTATCCACAACAACATATTTATTTTCATATCAGCTCATTAGCTAACTATCAGATGGCTACCTGCTATTCTGCACACTTGCTACAACGCTCCTCTGACCCTTCTGCTGCTGTGATGGTGGTGGTGGGGGGCATTGGTTCGCTATCCAACTTGAAAGGGAACTTCTCATTTTACCCTCTCCATCCTGTCGAATTTTACTTCTTTAGCGGTTTTGGGAGCCTGAACATTTTCTTTTCGTCCGTCCATTCTTCTTGTCGCCTAGTTGTTAGAACTTTTATTAAAAATTAAAAATAAAAATTCTGCATCCTCATGGTCTGGCGCTCCTATGTGTGGCATACTCTGCACACCCCTAGTTGCGGCCCTTGGTGACACATATGCCGTTTAGCAAATGTTTTCACTATCAAAAGTTAATTTTGTTAGTGCAACACTGTTCTGAAGAATCAATTCAAGGAATCACAGGGAGTTGAGTTCTTCAAGCTGCTACCACCATCCTTCCCTTTGCTTTGCAAAATGTTCAGGAAAACAACGTTTCTGTTTGGCAGCACATACATGTGTGAAAACCCTTTTTCCACAATTAACTTTAACAAGTCCAAGTACCGCACAAGGCTAACTGATGCACACCTTGCTGCCATCCTGTGGGTTACAACAGCATCACTCAAGCCCAACATTGACAGACCCTCTGAGCTAAAGCGTTGCCAAGTATCTGGCAAACGCTAAAAGCATTTGGGAGTAGGCCTACCAGTCATTGTACAAAGTTACTGTTTTTGAGACTTTTTTTGGGGACTGTTTTCGGGACTTTTTCCCCCCGCAAAAGGATCTCTGGGTATGTTCCGGCCCCCAGGAGAATTTCAAGATTGACCATTGGCCCTCAGGTAAATTGAGTTTGAGACCCCTGCCCTACAGGGTTTGGTTGTAGATGTTACGTGGAGTAGTGCAATCCAAGAGACAGATCCAAGCTCAATTGTACCAAAAATAGTTTTAATTAACAGAAAATCCACTCATAAACACAAACAATTGGGAAGTCACTCAAACGGCTTGAACATTTAAACAAACAGTCCAACACAATTCAAAATCTCTACACTTAAACAAAAAAAAAGGTTTCTTCCGCTCTGGGGAGCTAACCTCTTACCCAAAGCCTCTCCTAATCCTGGCTGGTCTACAGATGTCACAGGGTTCCAAAGAAGGGCAAATAAACTGATACCTGGTATGAAAGGTAAAAGTTCAGATGATAGACCTAAGGCACTCAATATATTTATGCTTAGCAAACGGAGACTTATTCTTGATTGAGGTTTTTAAATTCCTAAAAGGGATTAACAAAGTGAAATACCAAAGATTTTTTAAGAGAAGTGGGGTCAGCAGAACAAGAGGCCACAGGTGGAAATTAGTTAAAGGCAAATTCCTTTAACTAAATTAGTTAAAGGCAGAGAGAGGGAGAGAGAGAGAGAGAAAAGAGAGAGAGATGTACAGGTCAGAGAGAGAGAGATGTGCAGGTCAGAGAGAGAGAGAGAGAGAAAGAGAGAGAGAGAGATGTGCAGGTCAGAGAGAGAGAGAGAGAGAAAGAGAGAGATGTACAGGTCAGAGAGAGAGAGATGTGCAGGTCAGAGAGAGAAAAGAGAGAGAGAGATGTGCAGGTCAGAGAGAGAGGGATGTGCAGGTCAGAGAGAGAGAGAGAGAAAGAGAGAGAGAGAGATGTGCAGGTCAGAGAGAGAGATGTGCAGGTCAGAGAGAGAGAGAGAGATGCAGGTCAGAGAGAGAGAGAGAGAGATGTGCAGGTCAGAGAGAGAGAGAGAGAGAGATGTGCAGGTCAGAGAGAGAGAGAGAGATGTGCAGGTCAGAGAGAGAGAGTGATGACCCCCACCATCACCAACGGATGACCTACGCCTCTGTGATGAGCAATCCCACCCCTCTCCTACCCACTACACCAATATCTGAACTAGGGGCAATCAAAGAGATGCTCCAGACTCTGTGCAGAGGACTACTGCAGACATGAGGTACAGAGATACCTTAGATAAAGAACACACACACGTTCTCACACACATAGATAAATACACACACACACACAGTTAGTCTAAATATATCCATTCTCCTATAAATTAGTTGCACCAGGTTAGTCTTTTCATCTGTTTCGTTTTGTTCATATTTTGGTTGAATTTATTTCTTTTCTTTCACAAATGAAATCTTTCACAATAAGCTTTTGGAATATTCAGGGTTTATACTCCAGCACTTTTGGTCTTAAAACCACAGACCCTGATTTCTAAAGAATATAAATGATATTGATGTTTTGATTCTGTTAGAAACATGGTGTCGATCTGATGCAGATACTCAATGTCCCCCAGGCTACTGTGAAATCACAGTGCCTTCAGTTAAGCTGAGCACAGTGCACCGTGGTAGAGACTCAGGAGGAATGGTGATCTGGCTCAAAGCTGATCTCGCCAAATATACCACAATCGTGAAACAAAACAAAAACCACATTTGGCTAAAAATGTATAAACTAATTTGTGAGGCAGATTTATATTTGTGTGCAATATACACCCCTCCATCAGAGTCACCATACCACGAAGAAGAGTTCTACAGCTCCCTACACACAGAGATATGTCAATTTCAAGCCCAAGGCAAAATACTTCTGTGTGGGGACTTTAATGCACGGACAGGTTCAGAACCTGACTGTATAGACCACACAGGAGATCAACATATATTCACACAGTCACTTCTGACCCCCTCACCCACAGCCATGAGGAACAACCCAGACAAAACAATTAACAGAAATGGGAAGGAGTTAATGCATCTCTGCAGAGCCTTGGGCTTGTATATATTAAATGGGAGGATCAGAGGGGACAGTTTGGGACGTTTCACCTACTGTTCAGCTCTTGGGACAAGTGTTGTTGATTATGCCATCTCAGACATGGACCCATCCGCATTCAGTGCCTTCACTGTCAGAGCACAAACCCCCCTTTCAGACCACAGTCAAATTAATATTTACTTTAAAAATCACACTAGCGATACTTTTAAGAAACAGCCCAGTAAGCTGTACAGTCTAAACCAGTCATACAGATGGGCTCCAAACAGTGCCGAACAATTTGTAAAGATTTTGAATTGACCAAATAAAAATACAATCAACACATTCAACAATTCACACTACCAAAATAACTTTGAAGACGTTAATAAAGCGACAGAAGATATTACCCACATCTTCCAAAAAGCTGCATTAAATGCAAAACTTGGAAAAACAAAGAAACCCCACCATCGAAACGGTAAACAAAAAACCTCTGAAAACAAATGGTTTGACAATGAATGTAAAGAAATGAGAAAACACTTGAGACAGCTATCAAACCAAAAACACAGACACCAACATGACCCAACACTACATCATGAATACTTTGAAACTCTAAACCAGTATAAACAGACGATTAGACGAAAGAAATTCCACTACACCAACGAAACACTTAAAGAAATTGAAAACGCAGTAGACCAGGGTCAGTTCTGGGGCATGTTGAACAGCTTAGAAACCATAAAGCCTCAACAATTATCAATACAAGATGGAGACATTTGGAGAAACCATTTTAATAACCTCTATACAAGTATCCCACCAGAAGATATGAACATAAATCAAATTGAAATTAAAACAAAGCTAGACAAACTTGAATCAGCCATCAAGAATAATCAAAATCCATTAGACTACCCAATTACACAAAAAGAGTTAACAGACAAACTGAAAACTCTTCATTCAAAAAAAGCTTGTGGCACGGATGGCATCAAAAATGAAATGCTGAAGAACAGTACCCCTGAGTTACAAACTGCCATTGTTAAACTGTTCAACATGATGCTGACTGCTGGTTGCTTTCCTGATGTCTGGAACCAGGGGCTGATCACCCCAATCTATAAAAATGGAAGCAAATTAGACCCTAACAACTATAGAGGGATCTGTGTCAGCAGCAACCTTGGAAAAATATTTTGTAGTATCCTGAATTCCAGGATACTAGCCTTTATTCAAGAAAAAAACATACTTAGTAAATGTCAAATTGGCTTTCTTCCAAATTACCGAACCTCTGATCATATATACACCTTACACACTTTAATTAATAAACATGTCCATCAAAAAAAGGGAGGGAAAATATTTGCTTGTTTCATAGATTTTAAAAAAGCCTTCGATTCCATCTGGCATGAAGGACTTTTCTTAAAAATTCTTCAAAGTGGACTAGGGGGTAAGGTTTATGATCTTATAAAATGTATGTACAGACACAACCAGTGTGCTGTGAAAATTGGAAATCAAAGAACAGAGTATTTTACCCAAGAACGCGGTGTGAAGCAAGGATGCTGTTTAAGTCCAACATTATTCAACCTGTATATAAATGAACTTGCAGACCAGCTGGACCGTTCAGCAGCTCCAGGCCTCACACTCTATGACACAGAGATTAAATACTTGCTTTATGCAGATGACCTTATTCTGTTGTCCCCAACCAGTGATGGTCTTCAACATAACCTGTCCATCCTAGGAAAATACTGCCAAAACTGGGCCTTGGATGTAAACTTTAAGAAAACCCAAATCATGATCTTTCAGAAAAACCCAGATGCCTTGAAAACAAATACCATTTTACTTTGAACAACACCCTAATTGAACACACAAAAAATTATACATACCTTGGTCTGTCCATATCTGCATCAGGAAGTTTCAGTATGGCAATACACGCGCTCAAAGAAAAAGCACGCAGGGCAATGTATGCATTAAAAACCAAACTATTAAACATTAAGATTCCAGTTAGAATCTGGACAAAAATATTTGATTATGTTATCCTACCCATAGCTTTGTATGGAAGTGAGGTCTGGGGCCCGCTCAGTGGATTGGAGCATGGCTCATGGGACAAACACCCAATAGAGGCCCTCCACACTGAATTCTGCAGAAAAATTTTAAATATTCAAAGGAAGACACCAAATAACGCCTGCCGAGCAGAACTGGGGCGTTTCCCATTACTCTTAAACATCCAAAACGGGCCATAACATTTTGGACGCATCTAAATTCAAGCCCAAAAGACACCCTTCCATTCAAGGCATTAAAAACCAAGAGCTGAACCCTGAAAACAGTCCCTCAGTCAGCTGATGGTGAAGCTAACCAACCAGGCTCCCATCAGCACTGCTTCAAAACACAACAGAATAAAACAAATTATGAATCAGTCAAAATATCTATATTTGGAACATTGGAGAAATGAAACTAAAACCCAAAGTAGACTAAATTGTTATTTGACCCTAAACAGAGAATATAGATTGGTTTAGTATCTCCACTCCGTCAGAGATACGAAGCAGAGACGGATCCTGACCAAATACAGGCTCAGTGACCACCAATTGGCTATAGAAACAGGAAGACACAGACAAACATGGCTACCCAGAGAGGAGCGTATATGTGGTCACTGCTCGACAGGGGAGGTAGAAACAGAGATGCACTTCCTCCTCCACTGTGAGAAGTTCTCTTCAGTAAGAGACTTCCACTTTGGGGAAATAGCCAAGAAAATTCCAAACTTCCTACTGTTAACGCCAGTTCTCCTGGGTGAAGGAACAACAGCTCCTCTGGCAGCTAAATATGTATCTGCCTGCCATAGCCTGAGGGACTGAGCTGCTCACCGCCTGTAATTACTTAATTAATGTCATATTGTGTGTTATGTCTAAAAATGTATACCTGTCTGTGTCTTGTGTAAATCTGTCCATGTGTTATGTTTGTAATTGTAAATGTGTGCTTTGGCAATATGAGAGTGATCTTGTCATGCCAATAAAGCCATTTGAATTGAATTGAATTGAATTGAGAGAGAGAGATGTGCAGGTCAGAGAGAGAGAGAGATGTGCAGGTCAGAGAGAGAGAGAGAGATGTGCAGGTCAGAGAGAGAGATGCAGGAGCAGGAGAGAGAGAGAGAGATGTGCAGGTCAGAGAGAGAGAGAGAGATGTGCAGGTCAGAGAGAGAGAGAGATGTGCAGGTCAGAGAGAGAGAGATGTGCAGGAGAGAGAGAGAGAGATGTGCAGGTCAGAGAGAGAGAGAGAGAGATGTGCAGGTCAGAGAGAGAGAGAGAGATGTGCAGGTCAGAGAGAGAGAGAGAGAGATGTGCAGGTCAGAGAGAGAGATGTGCAGGTCAGAGAGAGAGAGATGTGCAGGTCAGAGAGAGAGAGAGGAGAGAGAGAGATGTGCAGGTCAGAGAGAGAGAGAGAGAGAGAGAGAGAGATGTGCAGGTCAGAGAGAGAGAGAGATGTGCAGGTCAGAGAGAGAGAGAGATGTGCAGGTCAGAGAGAGAGAGAGAGATGCAGGTCAGAGAGAGAGAGAGATGTGAGAGAGAGAGAGAGGTCAGGTCAGAGAGAGAGAGAGATGTGCAGGTCAGAGAGAGAGAGAGAGAGCAGGTCAGGAGAGAGAGAGAGAGATGTGCAGGTCAGAGAGAGAGAGAGAGAGATGTGCAGGTCAGAGAGAGAGAGAGAGATGCAGGTCAGAGAGAGAGAGAGAGATGTGCAGGTCAGAGAGAGAGAGAGAGAGATGTGCAGGTCAGAGAGAGAGAGAGAGATGTGCAGGTGAGAGAGAGAGAGAGAGAGAGAGAGAGAGAGAAGGACCAAAGAGAGAGAGAGAAACACTTGGGCTATTCAAGTCCAGGCTAGATATAGTACTAGATACTGAAAGAAAGAAGCAGACTGAAACTAATGCTAAGCCTCCTACTATAATAGTAATGAAGGAGTCTCTGTGAAGGAGTCAGACACGGGGGCGGATCATCACTTACGATTGGTGACAGTAAGGATAACTCATTGCACCAGAAGGCTCTATTGCTACGCCCCCTCCACATCTGCACCTAATGACTATAAGAGATGTGTTTTTAACCTAGACTTGAAAATTGAGACCGTGTCTGACTCCTTCACAGAGACTCCTTCATTACTATTATAGTAGGAGGCTTAGCATTGGTTTCAGTCTGCTTCTTTCTTTCAGTATCTAGTACTATATCTAGCCTGGACTTGAATAGCCCAAGTGTTTCTCTCTCTCTCTTTGGTCCTTCTCTCTCTCTCTCTCTCTCTCTCTCTCTCTCTCTGACCTGCACATCTCTCTCTCTCTCCTCTGACCTGCACATCTCTCTCTCTCTCCTGCACATCTCTCTCTCTCTCTCTGACCTGCACATCTCTCTCTCTCTCTCTGACCTGCACATCTCTCTCTCTCTCTCTGACCTGCACATCTCTCTCTCTCTCTGACCTGCACATCTCTCTCTCTCTCTCTCTCTCTGACCTGCACATCTCTCTCTCTCTCTCTGACCTGCACATCTCTCTCTCTCTCTCTCTGACCTGCACATCTCTCTCTCTCTCTCTCTCTCTGACCTGCACATCTCTCTCTCTCTCTGACCTGCACATCTCTCTCTCTCTCTCTGACCTCTCTCTGACCTGCTCTCTCTCTCTCTCTCTCTCTCTCTGCACATCTCTCTCTCTCTCTCTCTCTCTCTCTCTCTCTGACCTGCACATCTCTCTCTCTCTGACCTGCACATCTCTCTCTCTCTCTGACCTGCACATCTCTCTCTCTCTCTCTCTCTCTCTCTCTCTCTCTCTCTCTCTGACCTGCACATCTCTCTCTCTCTCTCTCTGACCTGCACATCTCTCTCTCTCTGACCTGACCTCTCTCTCTCTCTGACCTGCACATCTCTCTCTCTCTCTCTCTCTGCACATCTCTCTCTCTCTCTCTCTGACCTGCACATCTCTCTCTCTCTCTCTCTCTCTCTCTCTCTCAATTCAATTCAATTCAAAATGGCTTTATTGGCATGACAAGATCACTCTCATATTGCCAAAGCACACATTTACAATTACAAACATAACACATGGACAGATTTACACAAGACACAGACAGGTATACATTTTTAGACATAACACACAATATGACATTAATTAAGTAATTACAGGCGGTGAGCAGCTCAGTCCCTCAGGCTATGGCAGGCAGATACATATTTAGCTGCCAGAGGAGCTGTTGTTCCTTCACCCAGGAGAACTGCCAGTTTCTCCTCTGGCGTTAACAGTAGGAAGTTTGGAATTTTCTTGGCTATTTCCCCCAAAGTGGAAGTCTCTTACTGAAGAGAACTTCTCACAGTGGAGGAGGAAGTGCATCTCTGTTTCTACCTCCTGTCGAGCAGTGACCACATATACGCTCCTCTCTGGGTAGCCATGTTTGTCTGTGTCTTCCTGTTTCTATAGCCAATTGGTGGTCACTGAGCCTGTATTTGGTCAGGATCCGTCTCTGCTTCGTATCTCTGACGGAGTGGAGATACTCGGCCAATCTATATTCTCTGTTTAGGGTCAAATAACAATTTAGTCTACTTTGGGTTTTAGTTTCATTTCTCCAATGTTCCAAATATAGATATTTTGACTGATTCATAATTTGTTTTATTCTGTTGTGTTTTGAAGCAGTGCTGATGGGAGCCTGGTTGGTTAGCTTCATCATCAGCTGACTGAGGGGACTGTTTTCAGGGTTCAGCTCTTGGGTTTTTAATGCCTTGAATGGAAGGGTGTCTTTTGGGCTTGAATTTAGATGCGTCCAAAATGTTATGGCCCATTTTTGGATGTTTAAGAGTAATGGGAAACGCCCCAGTTCTGCTCGGCAGGCGTTATTTGGTGTCTTCCTTTGAATATTTAAAATTTTTCTGCAGAATTCAGTCTGAATACATTCTCTCTCTCTCTCTCTCTCTCTCTCTCTCTCTCTGACCTGCACATCTCTCTCTCTCTCTCTGACCTGCACATCTCTCTCTCTCTCTCTCTGACCTGCACATCTCTCTCTCTCTCTCTGACCTGCACATCTCTCTCTCTCTCTCTCTCTCTCTCTGACCTGCACATCTCTCTCTCTCTCTCTGACCTGCACATCTCTCTCTCTCTCTCTCTCTCTCTCTCTCTCTCTCTCTCTCTCTCTCTCTCTCTCTCTCTCTCTCTCTGACCTGCACATCTCTCTCTCTCTCTCTGACCTGCACATCTCTCTCTCTCTCTCTCTCTCTCTCTCTCTGACCTGCACATCTCTCTCTCTCTCTCTCTGACCTGCACATCTCTCTCTCTCTCTCTCTCTGACCTGTACATCTCTCTCTCTCTGACCTGCACATCTCTCTCTCTCTGACCTGCACATCTCTCTCTCTCTCTCTCTCTCTCTCTCTCTCTCTCTCTCTCTCTCTCTCTCTCTCTCTCTCTCTGACCTGCACATCTCTCTCTCTCTCTCTGACCTGCACATCTCTCTCTCTCTCTCTCTGACCTGCACATCTCTCTCTCTCTCTCTGACCTGCACATCTCTCTCTCTCTCTCTCTCTCTCTCTGACCTGCACATCTCTCTCTCTCTCTCTCTCTCTCTCTCTCTCTCTCTCTCTCTCTCTCTCTCTCTCTGACCTGCACATCTCTCTCTCTGACCTGCACATCTCTCTCTCTCTGACCTGCACATCTCTCTCTCTCTCTCTCTCTCTCTCTCTCTCTCTCTGACCTGCACATCTCTCTCTCTCTCTGACCTGCACATCTCTCTCTCTCTCTCTCTCTCTCTCTCTCTCTCTCTCTCTCTGACCTGCACATCTCTCTCTCTGACCTGCACATCTCTCTCTCTCTCTCTCTCTCTCTGACCTGCACATCTCTCTCTCTCTCTCTGACCTGCATCTCTCTCTCTCTCTCTCTCTCTCTCTGACCTGCACATCTCTCTCTCTCTCTCTCTCCTCTCTCACCTGCACATCTCTCTCTCTCTCTTTCTCTCTCTCTCTCTCTCTGACCTGCACATCTCTCTCTCTCTCTCTCTCTCCCCTCTCTCTGACCTGCACATCTCTCTCTCTGACCTGCACATCTCTCTCTCTCTCTCTGACCTGCACATCTCTCTCTCTCTTTCTCTCTCTCTCTCTCTGACCTGCACATCTCTCTCTCTCTGACCTGTACATCTCTCTCTCTTTCTCTCTCTCTCTCTCTCTCTCTGACCTGTACATCCCTCTCTCTCTCTCTCCCCCTCTCTGCCTTTAACTAATTTCCACCTGTGGCCTCTTGTTCTGCTGACCCCACTTATCTTAAAAAATCTTTGGTATTTCACTTTGTTAATCCCTTTTAGGAATTTAAAAACCTCAATCAAGAATAAGTCTCCGTTTGCTAAGCATAAATATATTGAGTGCCTTAGGTCTATCATCTGAACTTTTACCTTTCATACCAGGTATCAGTTTATTTGCCCTTCTTTGGAACCCTGTGACATCTGTAGACCAGCCAGGATTAGGAGAGGCTTTGGGTAAGAGGTTAGCTCCCCAGAGCGGAAGAACCCTTTTTTTGTTTAAGTGTAGAGATTTTGAATTGTGTTGGACTGTTTGTTTAAATGTTCAAGCCGTTTGAGTGACTTCCCAATTGTTTGTGTTTATGAGTGGATTTTCTGTTAATTAAAACTATTTTTGGTACAATTGAGCTTGGATCTGTCTCTTGGATTGCACTACTCCACGTAACATCTACAACCAAACCCTGTAGGGCAGGGGTCTCAAACTCAATTTACCTGAGGGCCAATGGTCAATCTTGAAATTCTCCTGGGGGCCGGAACATACCCAGAGATCCTTTTGCGGGGGGAAAAAGTCCCGAAAACAGTTCCCAAAAAAAGTCTCAAAAACAGTAACTTTGTACAATGACTGGTAGGCCTACTCCCAAATGCTTTTAGCGTTTTCCAGATACTTGGCAACACTTTAGCTCAGAGGGTCTGTCAATGTTGGGCTTGAGTGATGCTGTTGTAACCCACAGGATGGCAGCAAGGTGTGCATCAGTTAGCCTTGTGCGGTACTTGGACTTGTTAAAATTAATTGTGGAAAAAGGGTTTTCACACATGTATGTGCTGCCAAACAGAAACGTTGTTTTCCTGAACATTTTGCAAAGCAAAGGGAAGGATGGTGGTAGCAGCTTGAAGAACTCAACTCCCTGTGATTCCTTGAATTGATTCTTCAGAACAGTGTTGCACTGTAATTCTATCAGCTCCATTTGCAGATCACCTGGTGCTGTTTCCACATCAACAGAGAAAGGGTCAGCAAACATCTGGAAGGTGTCTCTGTATCTTCTGAAGTATGCAAACCGCTGGTCAAATTCCTCCAGAAGCAGGTCAAGGGCAGCAGCATATTCTTTGCCACTGAATTGTGAAGTGCCCTGTCCCTCCAAAAGAGACCTGCATGCTGGGAAATGAGTGGTGGTGTTCTGTGACAGCTGACTTTTCCACAGCCTCAGCTTTGTAGTGAAGGCCTTCACATTGTCAAACATTGCTGTTACAAGCTGCCCTGGGCCTTGCAGCTTTAGGTTCAGGACATTCAACTCATGTGTGATATCAACAAGGAAGGCAAGATCCATCATCCATTTTTGTCTTCCAGTTCACTTACTGGCAGATTAATTTCCTCCATGAATCTCTGCACCTCCTTTCTCAATTAAAAAACCTATTTAAAACATTTCCTCTGCCAAGCCACCTCACCTCTGTAAAGTACAGTAATTGTAATTAACACATTTCACTACAACTGACATTACGTTTTCGAACTTTAATCATTTGCTGCACAGCGATTGCTGATGAATGATGCAGTGCAATGCAGCTGGTTGCTCTGCGTTCTCTTCTTCCAGCTTGCGTTGTACCAGCGCCACTAAACCGTTCCTTTTCCCTATCATTGCTGGGGCTCCGTCTGTGGTAATGCCGGCCAATGCGCTCCACGGCAGCCCGACCTGATCAATCGCTTCTGAGAGCTGGCCAAAGATTACATTGGCGGTTGTCCGACCATGCATTGTTTTCACGCTAAGAAGCTCCTCTGTGACATCAAAATGATCACTGACACCCCGAACAAATATAGCGAGCTGCGCACTGTCAGTGGAATCGGTACTCTCATCGAGTGCAACTGAGTATGCACTGTAGTCTTTGCCTTTCTCGCGGAGCTGCACATCAATATCGTTTGCAAGCTCAACAATAGGCTCGGCTACCGTGTTTGCGGAGAGGCTGATGTTATGAAGCAGGTGTTTCTTTTCTGGACGCATAACTTCAGAAACCTTCAGTAGGCAATCTTTAATAAATTCACCATCTGTGAATGGCTTTCCAGCTTTTGCAATCATCGCACTCACCATGAAACTGGCCAACACCGCCGCCTCGGATTCTTTCTTTGCTTTTTGGAAGAGGTTTTGCTGTGAAGATAGTTCATTTTTAAACTGAGAAACCATCTTCTCTCGTCTTTTCCTTGGTGTTTGCCGTACTGCTCCGCATGTTTCGTTGTGTAGTGGCGTTTGAGATTATATTAATAATAATAATAATAATAAATTGCATTTATAGAGCGCTTCTCATCTGCCGAGACAAATCTCGAAGCGCTTTACAGATAAAAATAAAAAATTAAAATATATAAAAATATATTTTTTTAAACTATGGCACAGATAAAAGCCTAAGGCTAGGCCAGTAAAAAGGTTTTTTAAAAAACTACGCTAAAATTAAAGAAATGTATAACGAAATAGACTAACAAAGCATAAAAAAAGAAATAAAAAAGGGGATTAAAACAAGGGTGGGCCGCTAAAAAGGCTCAAGGGAAGGCCTGCCGGAAAAAAAGGGTTTTAAGGCCCGTTTTAAACACCTCGATGGAAGGGGCAGTTCTGAGGTAGTCCGGAAGGGAGTTCCAGAGGCGTGGGGAAAAAGAGCAGAAGGCTCGGTCTCCCATCGTCCGTAGACGTGTAGGGGGACGAGGAGCAGAGTGGAATGGCTAGAGCGGAGGGAGCGTGAGGGTTTGTGGGTGGTGATGAGATCACTGAGGTAGCTGGGGCTTTGTCCATTTAAGGCTTTGTAGGTCAGGAGGAGGACTTTGAACTGGATCCTGTAGTGGACTGGGAGCCAGTGGAGTTGGGCGAGTATGGGGGTTATGTGGGCTGACTTTTTTGTACCGGTGAGGACTCTGGCAAGGCGCTGTTCTGGATGAGTTGTAGACGGTTGATAAATTTAACTGGGAGACCGGAGAGAAGTGCATTGCCATAATCAATTCGGGAGAAGATTAGTGCATTGACCAGTTTTTTGGTGTCGTCTTGTGTGAGGGATGGCTTCAGTCTGGCGATATTTTTGAGGTGAAAGAAGGAAATCTTGCAGATATGGTTGATATGGGCTTGGAATGAGAGTGTGGAGTCAAGCTTAACTCCAAGGTTGGTGACAACAGAGGAGAGGGAATGAGTTGGCTATCGAGGGGAGGGACCAATGCTGCCAGCATTGGCGAGTTGTTTGGCGGTGCCGATCAGAATTGCCTCCGTCTTGCTACTGTTGAGCTGGAGGAAGTTGTTAGACATCCAAGAGCGGATGTCCTCCAGGCAGGTGTTGAGGGTGGAGATTGTGTTGGTGGGGTTGGGTTGCGTTTTGATGTAGACCTGGGTGTCATCAGCATAGCAGTGGAAGTTGATGTTGTGTTGTCTGATGATACGTCCAAGTGGGAGTAAATAGATTAAAAACAGAATGGGCCCCAGCACTGACCCCTGTGGGACACCGCATGTCACTGCAGTGTCATCGGACCTGGAGCCCCCCAGTGACACGTGATAACTCCGGTTGGTGAGGTAGGAGGTGAACCACTTCAGGGCTGTGTCCGTGACCATGGTGTAGGTCTCGAGGCGGTGGAGGAGGATGTTGTGGTCCACGGTGTCAAATGCAGCGCTCAGATCGAGTAGGACCAGGATACTGGGTGACCCGGAGTCGGCTGCCATCAACAGGTCGTTGACGACCTTTATCAAGGCCGTCTCCGTGCTGTGTGCGGGCCGGAAACCGGATTGGAGGACTTCATAAAGATTATTTTCTGAGAGATGTGACTGGAGTTGTGAGGCCACGACTTTCTCAAGAACTTTGGCGAGGAACGGGAGGTTGGAGATTGGTCTGTAATTGGACAGGAGTTCTCGGTCCAGATTTGGTTTCTTTAAGAGTGGGGTGACAGCCGCTGTTTTTAAAAGAATGGGCACCTCTCCACTCTGAAGTGATTTGTTGATGAGTGTAGTGAGGAATTGAACCAGGGTTGGTGAGCAGGCTTTCAACAGGGGAGTGGGTATGGGGTCAAGGGAGCAGCTAGTGGGCTTGGATTTGGTTATGATGTCCAGAAGTGCAGATGGTGTAACCTCAGTGAAGCTGCACAGGGTGGAGCCATTGAAGAAGGGAGGGCAGATTGGCGGGGTCGCAGCTGCTATGAAGGGTACAATGTTGGCTCTGATATCTTCGACCTTGGTCTTAAAGAAAACAGAGAATCGATTGCACAGTTCTGGAGAGGCAGCTGGGGAGCCTGAGTTGGTGGGGTTGAGAAGCCGGTTGATGGTGGAGAATAGGGTTCTGGGATTGCCTTTGCCATTGTCAATTATTGTAGAGTAGTAAGATGAGCGGGCAGCTTTTAGGGCAGCAGCGTACGCAGTTTGGTGTTCTCTGAAGGCCAGTAGATGGACAGTGAGAGCATCTTTCCTCCATAACCTCTCCAGCTGGCGGCCGCGGGTCTTCATGAGGCGCAGGTCGTCATTGAACCAGGGAGAGGAGCGCTGGAAGGTGGCTTTCCTTGTTTGTTCAGGGGCAAGGGTGTTGAGGGAGGTGGTCAGGGTGGTATTGTATTGTATTCTTTCAGGACTGCAATTTTCTCATTGCAAATAAAACAAGTTGCATTGCTGTTGAACTCGACAAAGAAATAATCCAGTGCCCACTTCTCCTGAAATTGTCTTTGTTCCTCATCGACTTTTCGCTTTGAGCCATTTTCACTAATTGCATTTATTCAATTCCGTGGGACAGAACGAATGTTCACATGATCGCGCTCAGTTAGATAGCTACCGTATAATTGGTTGAATATACGCAGCATTTCGGATGGGAAACAAAGTAATTGAACATATTTATGTATGCTTCCTTGGGGAATTACGAAGCGTGTTGTTATTGGGAAAAATATATAATAAAAAATATTTGTATTTTATATAATTTGTATTATTATTATTATTTTTAGACTGGTTGCGAGCCTGATTTAATTAAATCTCACATCTCACAGTAGTTACTTCACGGGCTGCAAGGGGGCGCCACGGTTTAGATAATGGATGGATGGGGCCGGATGTGGTATTATTATTATTATTTTTAGACTGGGCGAGGAGTTTGAGACCCTGCTGTAGGGTGTTCACACTATATTCATTCAGCATTCAAAAGCAATAAAAACACACACTGAACATACACTGAGCGCGCACAACTGTAACTAATTGACCCTCCAAACTACCTTCTGCAGCACCACACTTTCCAGTCATAAAGTTAAAAAAATGATTTAATCTTAGGAAAGATAAGCAAGTCCTATTTAAGCAAAATTCAATCTTGAACTGAAAACGCAGCATTAAAAACATTTGTTTTAATTTGTTTTAAGGATAGACTTTGAGCTGTCTTCTGTTCCTCCTTTTTAGGGCAAAGTTTCTTAAATGGAAACAAAATGGAAGCTAAAAAATTCCCTTCATCCCAGTAAACATTTCCTAATAAAATATCAGCAACAAAACTTTTACTTTTACTTTTCTGTCTGTTGTAGGTCTGTGTGTTCAACAAGAAGAGCCTGCTGTGGTTCTTTGAAACAACACTATTCTAAACCAGATATGTAAGAGTTTAATAGTAAATAAGTTAAAGATTAAATGATGTGGGCATATCTGTTCTAAGGGAAGATCTTCTCATCGCTGTGCTTGAATGTAACACCATCAGAAGCATTGAGATGAAGCCCTTCATCACGTATCAAAGGTAAGCGCTGGAAGGTAAAACATAGCAACTATTTCCTGTCATATTGGATGTAAAGAACAGCCACAGAGGCAGGACTGCAGGGTCCTCCGTCATACAGTAATGGCCATTTTCTTTTGTGTTCCCAGAAACCAAATATAATATTCTTTAGGGATTAGAATTATTTAAGGATTGGAGTGAGTTCTTTTCTTTTGCTTCTTTGAAGGGCTGGAATGGAGATGTAAAATGTTTTAAAATGGGTACCCAAATGGAGGCCATGCTACTCACGTTAACAAGTAAAGGCCAAAGCACTAGATACTATGGTCAGAGATTTCACACCAAATAACTACTGTTAGTGCTCATAATAACATTTATTCCTATATCGTATCTTCATTGCTACATGCAGTATGGTTATTCATAGGCAGCCAGACAGTTTTCACCATGATCTGCACAGGTTCCACCATCTTTCCCCATGTTTATGATTACAGAGAGGTTTCTGCACAGCAACAAATGATGAGAAGGCAAAAAAGCATGACTGACAGACTTGGCCAGGAAGAAATACGGAAAACCAACTAAAGTAGCTCCAACGTCAGTCTCTATACTTGTCAAATCACTTGGAATAACTTTGTAATTATGTACAGCAACTGCACGGAGAACGCAGCATATCGGAAAGAGAAATAAACTTTTTTGATACTGACTTTCATTTCTGGGGAACCTAAAACAAAATAAGTGCTTTCCGATGATGCAGTTATTGTGTAGTGCCCTGTCTTCCTGGATAAGTTGGCTTTTATATAACATGGTATGACAAGTGCGTTTTGCTGCTGTTGTCTGTTACAGCGATTAATGATGAAAAGCATGGAGTGCGGACATGTCAGCTCCACATCCACGTTTTCGGGAGGCAGGCAGCTGATGTGGCCCCCAGGCTAGAACAGGGCTTTCCTGGGAGGACCACAGCCGCAGCGCTAACACATATAAATGCATACATACACACACACACACACACACACACACACACACACATGCACATACAGTACATAGACACACACAGAGGCATCTACTCCAACAACACTTATTCAGGACAACATTCATTTTACGACACACGCAACCCAAGGATGCTTTGTCTGAACCTTGCTTAAATAAAGAACTACACCACTCTTCCTGCCGTTTCCACTGTTTGGGTTTATTTCAGAATTATGTGATATTTGTAAGGTACATTTGTACGTAATGTATGCATATTTTGCATATGACTGTCAAACTCCTCTTCACAATGTTAGATCGATGGGGTGTGTGACTGATCATAGAGACCAGGGCTGTGTCCGAAACTGCTCACTCGTTCACTATTCCCTATTCCCTATATAGTATATACTATATAGTGTACTATGTAGTGAACGAAAATAGTGTTTTCGGATACTACACCTGAACGTCATTTGCGTCAAAAAAAGTGCCGGATATTCAGGATATACAAACCGAGCACTCATGGCAGCAGGTTGAAATGTACTCGGGTGGTATCGGGTTTGCATGTTCAGTTTTGAATGTTAAATCCCAAATAAATTGTTGAAATTCTAATGATGTGCAAGTGTGGTTTTGTCAACTGTGGTGCTGTCTGCTAGCCACTGCTTTAGCCACCAATAGCTACCGTTATGGAAGTAGTGAGCTAACTAGCTCGTGTGGAGAAAATAACGTTAGGATAACTCACGAGCTCACGACTAGCACCAACTCCCATAGCGATAATATCGGTGGCTAAAGCAGTTAGCTAACGTTACCACCATGATTCCTGTTTCTGTTTTACTGCTGTTGGCTCAACTTTCGTTCTTGAGGCATAAATGGAGGTGTATGTATGACGGTACGACACGACCGCATTGCATTGTGGTACACGGGAGAAATTGTAGGGTACATTCGCTGTACACTACAAATCACGGTGAATTGTGGGTATTTTCTCGTTCACTATATAGTAAACGAAATTAACAGTTTAGAATTCGTCGCATACTACAAAATGGCGTACACACTATATAGTGTACTATATAGTGAATAGGGAGCGGTTTCGAACACAGCCCAGGTCACCAGTCTTCCATTAAGCCACAGCCTTGGCACCCATGCTCTCTTATTGCCTGTATTTCAGAATCACGGAATAATGTTGAATGAATTCTTCCTCAAATTAATTATATTTCTCAGTATTTTAGTGCATGATATGCTTCACTACCGAAGAGCACGTAGTAGGCCTAAATTATGAATTCTATTTTAAAGACGCATTTAATTCTTATTTCTTTATCGACGCTATTAGGTTTGCAATGCACTGCAATACAATTAATTAATTAAAGTATGTGTTTTATGTTGTCTCATTGTCTAAGCCGCTTATTCCTAGTTAGGGTCGCGGGGGGGCTGGAGCCTATCCCAGCATGCATAGGGGCGAGAGGCAGGAATAAACCCTGGACAGGTCGCCAATCCATCGCAGGGCACACACACACCATTCACTCACACACTCATACCTACGGGCAATTTAGACTCTCCAATTAGGCTAACGTGCATGTCTTTGGACTGTGGGAGGAAACCGGAGTACCCGGAGGAAACCCACGCGGACACGGGGAGAACATGCAAACTCCACACAGAAAGGCTGTTTTATGTTGTGTGTTTACTAAATACATTTGGTATTTTCTCATGTTTCTTTTATGCGTAATATGTAAGGGCTATTATAACGCTTTATAGCGTGTGTATCCTTTGCAGAAGAGTCCATTGCTGAAGAGGTTTTCAGCATTTTTTCATGGACCACAATACCTTTGATCGGACTTTTATCGGATCGGATCGACTATATCGTTGATCAATATCGCGTCAGATGTTGCGACAGTGTAAGGCCAAAATTATGTTGAATGGCCTTTCACTGTGATGTTAAATTCTAAAACAGGTTAATTATCTATTATTCAGAACCCGTCCTTTCACGTCCCAGCTAGCTGAGGCAAACAACACGAATTACAGTTGGTATTGTCTTTCTTTAACGAGTAATGTTATTCCTATGCAGCCCCGTTCGTTAACTGTAGCCCATACTTTGTGTTAAAATAACTTAACCTTAACGTTCGCTAGCTAGCTGACCAGTTGCAGCCAACGTCTCTTTCCAATCACCAACAGCGACTGGAGTGAGCATGCCACGTGTTTCTCCTGTAACGTCATTTCTCTTGTGTACGTCACAATACCATGGGAACACCAGTTGATGACGAAACAGCAATGCCAGTGTTCCGTGTAGATTTAGTTGTGACATCACAGGTGTGAGTTGTGTAAGTACACTGGCATTTGATTCACACAGACTCGCTGTCTCATTGGTGACTACATAGATATAGACAGCATCTAAATTTGTTGATGACTAAGGAGAACCCTGTTGTACTAATAGGTTAATATGGACTTTCACTATAATATCCAAAGTAACGTCTCATATGTATTCTACCCGCACTACGGTAAGCAATGGTTTTATAACTTTGATATGCATTGTTGTATTTTTAAATTCTTTATGGAAATACACTGCAGCGTTTTGTAAATGAACTTATTATAATGATAAATGTATTTCACAGCAATGTAATTTAAAAATATATATATTGCAATATCTGAAAACGGAAATGATTTGTATATTTGCCCATATATTGGGAAGTATTGCAAAATCTGATATCTATTCAATATCTATTCTGATTTTTATATTTAGTAGATGATTTAACATCAATCCGGAAATGATTTGTACAGCTTTTATTGCCATTGATTCAATATCTATTCTGATTTTTATATTTAGTAGATGATTTAACATCAATCCCACAGCTTTTATGCCATTGACACCTGGGTCCATCAACTACTCACCAACAGGGTATGCTCAGCAGCAACACGTGGCGGCCACGCCCACCCTGGTCTGGACCTGTCCGATGCACCCTCAGGGGTGTCACACCATACCTTCAGAACAGGAAACGCAGCCCAGTAGCATCCCCTTGCTGGCGACGGGGAAAGTGCAGAGGAAGAGGAGGAGACTGAGAAACCCGGACACATTTTCGGAGAAGTACAGGCGGCTGATGGTGGTGATGGGGAGGGGCGAGGTGGGGGCACGGGCCGGTGCCAGTGCGGGCCCAGAGGGTCGGGCGAGGTGGAGCGAGAGGCAGTGCATGTGTGGGCACTGCCAACTGAACCCGCCCCACCCGGACAGTTTCGCAGTGATGTACAGAACGTGGATGGAGGTGATGAAGAAAGAGGTGGAGAGGGCGAAGCTCAAGCAGGAGGGCGGGGGTGGGGGCGGGGCGGGGGGGGGCGGAGAGCCGGACCCAAGAGTGTGATCCCTCTTCAGAATGTGGAGGACCGGATAAAGAAGGAGGATATGACGGCGTTCGAGAGGATTGGGAGCCCAACACCCGTCTCACAGATGGACCAGCATGAGAACAACGAGCCAGACCTGATCCTTGTGGTGCCCGAGGACACCAAACCCTGCATCTGTGTGATGTCAGGCAGGGATCCCGCACTCCCTCCAGGGCAGGCAGCAGCATCACCCAACTAGGGTCTAACTGCACATCACTGGCAGAGGGGGGGTTACTCTGCAGTGCCACCAGGACCCCCATGCCCGTGCCACCAAGACCATGACCAGACCTTGCTTTCAACAGTGGTAATTGCAATTAAAATAAGCCATTATTATATTTTGAAATAAATCATCTGTATAACTGATATCATATCTGTGCATTGTGCTTTAATTGAGTGCCATATTATGTGTTTGACAACAGGAGTTGTGAAGTTGAAAGATACAAGATAAGATCATATATATTATTATACGATGATTTCCTCATGATGATTACAGTAACAATGATTATGATCATCATAACCGTCATTGTATACTTTGTATGTAAATAAGGGGAAATCTTGCACAGTCACTTACTATAAGAATCAATATTAATAAGCTATTGCATTCAACAAAATAATCCTTAAAAATCAACATATTATTTTGATTCTGTGGATCATTTAATATAAAATGACATGGCTGACAGTGAGAGAAAGATAAGAATGTGAAAAGATAAGAGAAAGATAAGAAAAAAGTTAAGACTATTCGGGAGTCTATGGTGCCTTTCAGTTTTTCTTATTAATATATCCATAGCTCAGCTGACACCTCTGTTCCAGGATGAACGTCAAACTTCATGCATATGGAAATCATAAGGCGATTTAAAAATGTTATTTATTAGTTTATTTGTATGGGACAAGTCCAGAGAACATTGATAGCCGCAGAAGCAGCGCCCGATGCACTGTACATGTGTATATAGCCGAAGCTAAATTCCAACATCCCTGGATGGGCATTGATAGTTCAATCAATCAATAAAATTACACTGTTATAGTTTAAAATCAGTGCATACAATGACTGAAAACAGCAATATATATTCACATATGGTTTAATTGATTTGTTGATATTGTGGGAGGAAAATTAAGGAAGGCTTTGCATTTAGGACCCCATCTGCTGTCCCTATGTTGTCTAATCTCAAAATACAATAAGTGCAGGATGTGGAGCCATAAAACGAACACAATGGAGGCAAACATAAAACTCATATAGAGAGTCAATGGGCAGTGAATTATCTCTGTCCGAGGGGGTCGGCTCCACATCCTGACAGGCATGACCAGATGCCGCACTCTAAGTGGTAACTCAATAAGGGTACTTCCCTACCTGACAAGAGCACAATGGGAAGGAGATAGGTGGCCGGGTCTTCCCGTCACTAAGATTTATGAGCCCAGTTCGGGCAAGGCTCCGCAGCACGAGGGTGAGAGGACGTGGATTAACATTTAAACAAGTGAATCCGGCCACGCTTTAGCCTTTTACCTTTGTATCAGGGATTCTGCAGATTTTACCACCAGCATTATTGGGTCGCGCGGCAGGTATACTATATTATAGACCACTGGAATTAGACTATCCGCATAAGTCATGTGGCTATGATGTAGCCCCATATCAAATAAAATTATTAATAAGCTACACAATACAGGTAAATACATAGTACACAGTTGGGTCAGCTGAAGTGTCTGTTTATGTCTGTTTATCTCTTTTCATTGATCTTTTAATTAAATGATGAAAGTATGAATAAAGGAACATAAAAAGTGATCTCTGCAGGATGGAACGCCATGAGGTCATGGGGAGGGGTTGAGCCAGGTGGGCGTGGTGGTCAACCTCCAAGGCAGGAAGAGCCGACATGATAAAAAGTTGATGCACGGGACCAGGGGCAGCTGTTTTTGCGCAAACCAGCCAGGTTTTTGTATCTGATCTTGTGTTGCATACAATAAACCTTATTTACCTCAGACTCTGAAGATTGTGCCGTTTTTGAAGAAGTATTAAGTGTGGTTTGGGATCGCTCAGTCAAACTGGCCCTGTCTGAGATCTGATCTGTTTCTCCCACAATATGCTGCCCTGTTGAGAAAATTTGTGAGCGCAATAATAATTTATAGCTTGAGCGATCCCTTCAACGAGAGCTCAAGCTCCAACCTGCAGCCATGAAACGTATCCGCCACATACTGACGTCACAGCAAAGGAGGTCTGAAAACGTGTGGACATGCGTACTAGCAGTCCTTACGAATTTGTGTCACGGAAGAAAACAGGAGAGGTAGGAGCCGGTCTCAGAATTATCAGCGTTTTAAATTGTATTCTATTGTAGTATATCCATGTTGTGCAATTGACAAGGTAGTTGTAAGTCTAATACGCCTGTACAAAAAACAAAACGGCTTATTTAGCTTCTGACTTGCGTAGCGAGCTGGCGTTCTCTGCCTGTCGCGAGTTTGCCGTGTAAGTACACGTAAGCATAGCTAATAGTAGCAAGCTAGCTACAGAAGTAACGCCAGTACCTTGCCTTTTAAATGAGCAAGCCATTCAACTACATGCTAGCTAGCAAACTCGTGTCAGCGACTGAGTATACAATAAATGAGACCAACGGTTGTGTTTTGTAAGGCATTTAATACTAGCATTGGCCAGACTTAGGTAAATTAAGACGGTTAGACATTGGAATGGCTCAGGCATGTACACGTAAACCCTAATTTCGAAAACCCCAAATTAATTGCTTGCTTCAAGGAATGGACCCCGTAGCTTAAGTTTACCAAGTCCCTTTTTTGAAGCAACAATTATTTAATTTTTTGCATAATTCACTATCCATTTCTGTAAGGAGCGTCTTATGTTCAGGTAGCCTATGGATTCAGCGGTGAGTTAATTTAGTGCTAAGTTAACGTAAATTGATTCGTTGTTTGCCAAATATTTATCGTTAGGTCTGGCCATTCTTTTTCTATCTTGAATTCTTGATAAAGTACCACAGATATAATAATGACATTCTAGTAGATTAGCTAATGGCGACATGCAGTTGGTTGTTTTTTAGTTTAAATGTAGCTATCGAGCTAGCGACCCAGACAATCATAGTACATATGAGCCTGACTGAGACTACTGTACTAGCAGGATGTTTCAAGACGTGTGAAGTGTGCAACTTAATTCTGCTAGGCCGATTTCACCATCTAGCTAACTTCAGGTGGTTAATTTTTTACTGTGTTATGTGTATTAACATTTGGAAAGGAAAGGTGAGACTGTGGCGTAAGGAAGGATGAGGAGGTCAGTGCTGCGAAGCACTATAGTGGAGTAACCTCGAATAACCCCGAGCACTCGAGACTTCACAAGTAGCAATGATGTCGGTGTTGTTCTACTGAAATCAAGACATGACCTGACCGACCTACTGATATTAATGCAGATCAAATCGTACTTTTGTGTCAGTGCCATGTTTAGTGGTTTGCTGACTGCTCCAGTTCATCCCTGGTATAAACATTGACCAATAGAAATACAGAAAATGGTATTGAGCAGTCAGTCCACCTGGGTGGCATTTTCCCCCGCTGATTGCAATTTGTCCTCCGTTGCAGATGAGGGCGCTGTGTGTTCTTGCGGTGCTTGCCGTGCTCGGGGTGGTCGCAGGAGAGGAGGGGGCTCGGCTCTTGGCCTCCAAGTCCCTGCTGAACCGCTACGCTGTGGAGGGACGGGACCTCACCCTTCAGTACAGCATCTACAACGTCGGGACCAGGTGCCCTACCGCACCCCTAATTAGCATACGTACATGAAATAACTGTTTAGATCGGGGGTGGGGCTACTGCGTTTCTGGAAGGCCAGTGTGTGAGCAGATTTTTCCTTTCCACCAATTATCCTGCCTCTGTTAATTAGTTTGATGTATGCAGCAGCACTGGTTCACTTGGAGAGTGGGCCACAGTGAAACGTTTTGTAAAGAAGAGCAGGACGGTTCATCCAGGCCTCCAGTCTGCATCATGGTCTGGGCAGGAACCAGGAGAGGGTCGGTGCTGGAGCGAAGGGGGCAGAGCCACTTGTGTGCTTATGTTGTTGTCCCTCTACAGCGCCGCCCTGGAGGTGGAGCTGTCTGACGACTCCTTTCCCCCTGAGGATTTTGGCATCGTGTCCGGAATGCTGAATGTTAAATGGGACAGGATCGCACCGTATCCTTGAGAATGTTGCCGCAATGCTGCTTGTGACTTTTTCCTCCTAAAAACATTCTCAAAAATCCCTTGTCTTCAACTGACACCCCATACCAAATCTTTAGGGATTTAAAATCCCTCATTTGTCATTGACTTCCATATGTTTTGACCCTGAAGCGCATCATTTTGGGGTTAAGTTGCCCCACTCTGGCAACCCTTATCCTTTAACTCTTTGCTGACCCAATTTGTTGGAGCTCTTCAGTAGAATTCAGAGTCGTCCTTTTTTTCCATCAGCCTGTTCTGCACTTGTTTTCGGTCTATCTCTCCTTACCTTTGGCCTTTACTCCCCCTCCTGCAAGTCTCTTTATCCTCTTTCTTTATCAGTCTCCCCTCTGTGCCATTCCTGTGTTTTGTAAGTCCTCCTCTTCTTTCAAGTCCATGGCTTGCTCATGCCAATAATGCATAACCCTCCGATGCTCCATCAGTGGTGTTGTAACTTCCAGAAGGTTCCCTCCCTTAACTCCTCCCCTCTCACAGTGCCAGCAACGTGTCTCACACGGTGGCTACCTGGCAGGAGGGAGGCCCCTAAGACACCTGTGACCTGCCTGCACCTGCTACTTGAACACCCCCACACACATCACTTCACCTCTGCTGAACACCCCCACACACATCCGTGAGCTCACCTGGTCCAGGACCTGGGAGGCCAGGTCACCTGCACCTGAACACCCCCCACACACATCAAGACACCTGTGACCTGTTCCTGAACACCCCCACACACATCACCTGCACCTGAACACCCCCCCCCACACGGCTAACTATGAGAGAGGTTACTGTCCTGTGTGTGTGTGTGTGCGTGTGTGTGTGTGTGTGTGTGTGTGACAAAATGTTCTCCTTTTGATTGCACTATGAAATCATCACCTTTGGGAGCAACAGCATTGTGTATGCAATATATTTTGGAAGGAAGTGATACTCCAGTGCTCTGAAATGACTGGACTTCCTCTTTTCTCTGTGCACCTGTATGTTGTGAAGATAAAAATGCACAGAGCTGGTACCTCCCAGCTCCAGAAGTGTCTGGGCTCTTTCTCTGAGGATCCTGAAGTGCTGCTGGGTTGCTGTGAATTTCTGCCACTACTGTAAATGGGTGCATACTGGCCTCTCAATTTGCCTCTCTTCCTCCCTTACCCATCTCCTCTCTCTCCCCTGTCCTCTCCCCCTTTACCCCTCTCCTCTCCTCCCCCAGGTGGGCTACACCAGTGCTCCAGGGCAGGGAGGGATCCTGGCTCAGAGGGAGTTTGACAGACGCTTCTCCCCACACTACGTAAGTCCCGCTCCCCTCAAACACACGCAAGCGCCCTGACCCTTCGTCTCTCTTGGGCGGGGGGTGGAGGAATGGAAGAATCCACGTAAAGTAGGTTAAAGTGGAAAAGGGAAATGTTTCCTCTCGGAAATGGGCTCATTTGACCCTTTAGAGCAGGGATCCTCAACCCTGGTCCTCGGTAATCTACATCTCAGATCACGTTCTTCATGTTATTCTGACGTTCTTGCCATCAGATTTTTCCCCAGGTTATTGTCCTAAGAGCTGTTTAGAGTGTACGCTCTTACAGACCCATACAGGTCTTAGGCTCGATGAAGTGTGTCGTTAAATCCTATATGAACACAATCTTGTCTATGGAGTTTCTCCCCTTAGGGTTATTGTTAAGTCAGCTCAAGACTGCCCCATCAGGTCAAAGTGAAAATTGCATAATGCGTTAGCACACCTCATCATTTAGTACAGCGGTGAGCAAGGAGTGCTGGATCCGTTTCTGGATTTCATGCCAACTTCTGTCACTAATGATTTAATCAGTCCAATCATTGCACGTGATCTGCCGTTTTAGGTACATTTCTTGTGAAGCTCATGAATGACGGCCAAAGACCATTCCCGTGTCTGCACGTGACATGTTCAAATGTGGACTAAACTACCAGTGAACAGGTGTTGGTTAATGCAGCTAATTGAGTGAGGACCATTGGTGGATACAGAACCCTGCGCACACACCCTCCCTCTAGGTGCAGAGTTGCCCACCCCTGATTGCGACTAATCTCAGTCCTGGGCCTGGTGAACCAGTCTGCTGCTATTAGTAGTTCCAGCTGGACTCTGTTCATCTGATTTGAGTGACTTCCCCTGAATGTTTGCTCTAAGCCACTAGTCTGTGAAACACGCCAAGCTCTCAGGGTCGCTTATGGTTATGTTTTCCATGAAAATGCCATACATGGTCAGGTTGTAACGCGCTATCCAGCTTATTACTTCGTTTGGGTTTGTTGAAAGACGACACTGTTTTGGTTTATAGACGGAATTTTCTGCATTTGGTTTCTCAGTAAACAAACACACACACACACACACACACACACCATTGACTGCCAGCTGTCCCGATCATAAGAGCACAGTTGCATAGACAGTTAAATGGATCCTTTCGCAGCCAAAATGAATCTCTGGACCACACTGGTTTCACAGTTAACATGTTGGAATTCACTTTAATCGAGCTTGTATACTTAATACAATTGTACAATTAATAGAAAATTGTATGCTGAGAATAAAAAACATAATAAATGTCTTCATAACATTTCCAAAAAAATGAATCTCCTCTCCCTCCTTCCCTCTCCCCCTCTCTGGCTCCCTCCAGCTGGACTGGGCAGCTTTCGGGGTGATGACGCTGCCCTCCATTGGCATCCCACTGCTCCTCTGGTACTCCAGCAAGAGGAAGTACGACTCGCCCAAGAGCAAGAAGAACTGAGCTGCGTGTGCCTGGGGAGGGGGGGGAGGGGGAGGGGGAGGGAGTGCGCGCAAGTGTGCTTCACTCCTAATGGGGTAGGAAGGGGGAGGGAGGGGCATTATTGAAGAGATCGGGGGTTTGACAATACTTGGGAATAAATTAATTGCCCATATTGCGGTAAATGATGAAGATAATGTTGGGGGTGATGTGGAAGGGCAGGGGGAATTGTCTTATTTTAAAAGGTGAATGTGTGTGTGTGTGTGTGTGTGTGTGCGTGCGTGCGTGTGGATGAGCTTTATTTGGGGGTGGGGGGTCCCTCTTATTACCCCACGGTGGGTATTTCCACTGCACTAAGGCAAGGAACACAGGTGGAACATCAGAAGGGCCAAAGGCCCTGTGTGATGTGGCTCGCCTGGTCATTGAATGGGAGCTACGGTATTTTCCACCTTCATTTCTCACAGTGGCTTAAGTTTGGTTGGGGGGTCTGATTAACACTACAGGTAGAACACAGAAATCACTCCAGCAGCTCGATTCTTAGTGTTTATTGTGGTTTCTGGTTCTCGGTTTGTTTCTGTCCCCCCCATCCAGTCGAGTCATTGTTTGAGAGCGTCTGTAAATGCTCATGTTAACCCTGGGTAGTCATTTTTACCATGGAAATAAAGCGCCAGGTTTTACAACAGAGTGGTACTGTGGTTAATTTGGATTCAACCCCTTGTTTTTAGGGGCTGGAGGAGGATAAACCAGTGTGTTGAAGGGAAATAACATGCACAGAGCGAGCGTGGGGGGAAAACCTTTCAAAATCCATTCCACACCCCACATGACATCAGGGCTCATATGAAATTGTGTTGCTGTTGATTAAATGGCGTCAGATTGCAGCATCTCTCATTGGATACGTTGGGTCAAAGGTCCATGTGATGTTGGCTCAGGTGTGGATGCTGTAATGTAATTTCAATTTTGCAAAGGCATAAACTCCATGTGTTTGGATGCAATTCGGCCCTGTTCTAACCTGCTGTGTTAAACTTCATGCTTAGATGTGGAATGCCAGTGAGTTTTATTTGCCCCATAGAGTCAGGTTTAATAGACTTTACACAATTAGAGTATCCTAAAATGCTGTTGGAGCAACATCAGGGGGAAGGTTATAAAAGTGGCCCTCATTCTGCCAGGTTTTACTGTCTGGATTTCCTCAGCAATGTTCACCAGAGAGATCATTCGATGAATAAAAACAGCCACCTTCTCAGATAAAGAAATACTGAAGATGTATTCTTTTTGAAGTATTTTATTCGAGAAAAGGAACCATCAAAACGGGTACGTTCACCAGATTTAATAAAATTCTGTCCTTTTAACACGTTTCGTTATGTACTGGCTCTGGAAATATATACAAAAGGGTCCAGATGTCGGGATGTGGTGTAGGTGTAATTATAATGTGGTTCTGTGTAGCTCAGTTGGTAGAGCACGGCGTTAGCAACGCTTAGGTCATGTGTTCAATCCCCACTGGGGCCACATATACTGAAAAATTTATGCATTCACTACTGTAAGTCGCTTTGGATAAAAGCGTCTGTTAAATGGCATATATTATTATAATGTAATTGCATGCAATACCAGTGCTATGGCCTTGTTTCCATACTGGGCTGTGATTGTCGAGGGGTCAGTGCCTGTGGTTTGCAGGGGGCAGGGGAGGTCGAGCCGAGGGCCCTCTTTCTGGGATCTGCTCGTAGACGGAGGTGTGGTTGTCTGGGAGGGGCAGGGAGAGGCCTGGACGAGAGGGAGGGGTCAGCGGGAGGCGGCCATCCAATCTCTACAAAAAAAATGGGGGGTGGGGGCATTGCAGACTCAGTGGGACTTAAATGTGCAAGACCACATTTGAGGTTTGATCGTTTAATTTCAGATAAGAATAAGAACATAAGAATACATAATGATGAGAACGGGCCGTTCGGCCCATCTTGGCTCATCATGTCCTAATCTAAAGAACATCTAGTACTACATCTAGCCTGGCCTTGAATAGCCCGAGCGTTTCTGCCTCTACTACCTGACCTGGCAAGCTGTTCCAGGCATTGACAACTCTCTGTGTAAAGAAAAACTTCCTAATATCTGTGCGGAATTTGCCTTTAACTAATTTCCACCTGTGGCCTCTTGTTCTGCTGACCCCACTTATCTTAAAAAATCTTTGGTATTTTACTTTGTTAATCCCAGCTATTCATCATAGATGAATAAAGCCGTGTGGCTTTACAAAGCCTTCTTTGATGCGTTTCTTTAGTGCTTTTGTGATTTTAAGCCCGGCAGCTCAATAGCTAATAGTTAATGTGGACTCATGCAACCGTAGAACGTCAGTTCCAAATGATCTGTGATTGATGATGCGTGGGCCGTGGGGCGCAGTGTACCTGTAGGGCGGGATCCAGGTGAGGGGGACAGTCTGTCATTCTGGGAGGGGGCCTGAGGGGCAGACCAGGGGTGGATCTGGCAGGAGGGGGGATTGGCACCGCAGCCGACCCATCCCGCAATCCCCTCAGGTTCACCTCAGAGTACAGGTGGTTCTGGAAGACCTCTGGAGGATATACACATGCACACACACACATACAAACATGCACACATACATACACACACGCACACACACACACATACAAACGTGCACACATACGCACACACACACACACACACATATAGACAAATAATAAGACAGGGTTAGGATCTCTTCCTGCATAAATGTTCAACTTAATAATAATGGGCTTCACCTGACAACCACAATGCATTGGACCAGATTCAATCAACATTTGTACGAATGTGAGTCAAACACTGCTTTGTTTCTTCACAGTGAGTTCAGTGATCGCAAAAACCAAACCATGAAAAATTGTGTTTGCAATGTAAAAAATAAATAAAAAAGAAAGCCCTGTATTTATTTGTAAGTCCGAGTCTGAAGCACGGATGTCAATAAGCACAAGCCTGGAGTTTCCCACTAACTCGTTTTGTAGAGATGCTCACTTTTACACTACTTTATGTTGTTTAGGAGCTTCTTTTTTGTTGCTCATTGTGAATAATCGTTCTCCTCAGTATCCTCAATTTTCCCAGCAACGTTTTTTTTAAAGACATTGCTGTGCATTGTTTTCTTCCATCCATAAATCTCACAATGCACATGTTTTTAATTAGTGGGAGAACAAAATTTGTCTTGCCATCGTTTCAAAAGATGACAGCTTTTTGGTCTCTATGATGAGCTGGGAAGATTCCTAAAATATAACATTTATTTCTGGGTAGGAGGCAAGCAAACAAATTATGACACAAGATTCCTAAAATACAATATTTATTTCTGGGTAGGAGGTATATTCCATATATGGTGTTTAGATGACTCTCAATGTTCCGTTTATTAGAGGAATATTCCACGTCTTATGCCGGTTACTCATAACTGGAATTTTGGCTTACTCTGGTTATGGTTATTAGAATAAGGTGACTCATAGTTTGAACACTTGAATGTTGTGGTTAACATCAGAATATTAGTGTGCATGTAAACGTAGTAATTGTTACTGACCCCCCTCACCCCCCTCAGCACCCTGCCTCCTCCCCATGGCGTAGAAGTCGATCTGGTCATGTGACTCTTCCCGGTGGGTCAGGTGATCAGTCGCCTCGTAGGTGTGCATGGGCATCAGTTCCCAGTACTTCTGCTCCCCGGCCGAGCCACGGCGGGACAGAGCAGGGGCCACCTGGGGGCCCGGGAAGGGGTCGGGGTGGGCGTCAGCGGAGGAGGAGGGAGGGGCGGGGTTGACCAGGACCCGGAGGGGTTTGTTGACGCGGGCGTACTGGGGATCGCTGCTTTCTGGCTTGGCACGGTCGCCTTCTGGGCCCGAGGCTTCTCGGGGCGGAGCCGGAATGAAATTTGGCACCTGGGGCAGAAGGCACTCAATGAGAATATTCATGTTTCCATGCACCAGCAAATCACATACGTGGTGTAGAGATATAATATAATATAATACAATATGCCATTTAGCAGACGCTTTTATCCAAAGCAACTTACAGTATTGAATGCATACATTTTTCAGTACATGTGGTCCTAGTGGGCATTGAACCCACAACCTAAGTGTTGAAAACGCCATGCTCTACCTACTGAGCCACAGAGAACCATATGCATGTGACTGATGTCATATATGAGACGTATTTAGATTGAGAATGTATTTGTATTACTGTATAAAATTGCACTTACTGTATGTTTTATACGGTCCCTGGAAACCTATATTTTGGTTTGAACTTTAAAAGTGCACACTTACAATGTACGGATTTGAAAGTGCACACTCGTAGGGGACCTAGGAGCACTGTTCTGAAAGCACACACACTCACTGTAGCTGTGGCTCTTACCTCCGTGTCTCCCTCAGTCCGGCTATCGGGGAGAGAGTGGGCTTTCCTCAGCCCCTTCCTCACCACCGCATACTGCGCCGTCTCAGAGGGAGGGGCCGCACCCCCCACAGGGCCCGGGGTGGTTTCGGATGCCCGGGGGACAGATGGGATCACGTTGGGCTCCTGTTCTGCCCCCACTGCTCCTCCACTGTCACCAACTCCCACGCTCTCCACCTGTAGATTCTCACTGCCCCACTTCCCCTGGGTGAGAAGGTCAAAAGAGGATTATGGGTAATGACAAGGGCAGAACCCCATGTTGGTGCTACACATTGGTGGGGGCTGGGGTGAGTGTGTCCCCCCCTCCCCTTTGCTGTAAAGCAATTTGAATATCACGAAAAGCACTATATAAATGCAATACATTATTATATCATTGTATTTTTTTTAAAGAGGGAGAGAAAGAAGGACAGAAAGAAAAGAGAGAGAGAGGGTGAACGCTTCACATTGGCTTTGACTGCACTGAGGAGGAAAAGGGATGTTGGCCCGTGTGGAATGGCGCACTGTGCTAAACGCAGCTAGCGTTTTTTTGTCAAGCAGATTAAGATCGCTGCCCATTCATGCTTCAAGTGTAGTCCTCTTTGAAGCCACTCGCTCTCTCTGAGCTGAGGAGAGAATTCTCAGTCAGGTTCAAATCAAGCAGATGATCCGTTTATTCAGGGTATTGAGTGGCCCAGGTGGAATGAAAGCTTTGGGCCTCAGAAGGAGGGTGCCAGAACCAGGGTCCCAGGCAGTCCCGGTGACTCACCTTGAGGCAGGGCGTGGTCAGCACCTCGTTGAAGGGCCCGACGGCATGCTGGCTATAGTACCTGACCAGCCCCTGCAGGCTGCCATGGCGACTCTCCTCCCCGGTGATGAGGTAACACCCTCCACCTGCTGCCCCACCCCCTTCCTCCTCCACAAAGAAGTGACGGCACCTGTCCCTGCCCCTGGAGCGAGGGAGAAGGGAGTCGGTAAGTGTGTGACTGTGTGTCCACATGTCGGTGTGCTTTTGAGTGTGGCTGTGTATGTATGTGTGTGTGTGTGTGTGTGTGTGTCTGTTTGACTGTGTGTGTGTGAGTGTAAAAGATGTACCTGTATGAGAGGACGAAGCCAGTCTTCGACTCACTGAGTCTCACCAGGAAACACCCCTGTGCCTCATCCTTCAGCAGCTCCTCTGCTTCTCTATGAGAGAGAGAGAGGGAGGTAAGATAAGAAAGTAACTATCTCTCCCAGTATTTCTCACATTTTGTTGTGAAGTGCAGCTCTGTCTCAACCTCTTAAGCGTGAGCTGTCACCCACCCCCGTATCTTACCGCCGCGTGGCGAATCCGTGTAGCCAGCGGGGGAGGGGCTGGCCAGGCTGACGTAGGCGGGGCAGCTGTGACCTCTCGAACCACAGCAGGGTGTGGGCCCGCAAGGAGGGGGACAGGGGCTCCAGCGCCCCGGGAGCCCTGCATAACCTCACAGCCGGGGACACCTTCTGAACCATCGTCTTAAAAATAGAGAGGGAGGGAGGGATGGAGAAAGAGAGGAAAAGAGAGAGGGAGGAGGGAGAGAGAGAGGGAGAGAGAGGGAGGAGGGAGAGAGGGAGATTGTTACACAATTTTCTTTTTACTATTTTTATTGCTTCGGCAACATTGTTATACCTTGAACCGTCATGCCAGTAAATAATAATAATAATAATAATAATACATTTTATTTATGGGCGCCTTTCAAGGCTCTCAAGGACACCTTACAAAACATAGTAAAAACAACATGTCAAAACATTATAAAATTAACAAGGCAAAATCAGAGTAACAAATAAACAACAATATATAACAGGTCAAACCAAATATGCCAAAGTGAAGAGGTGTGTTTTGAGACTGGATTTGAAAGTGGAGAGAGTGTCAATATTTCGAATGTTAGGTGGCAGAGAGTTCCAGAGGCAGGGTGCAGAACGGCTGAAGGCTCTAGATCCCATCGTGATCAAGCGGGCAGAAGGTGTGACAAGTTGTCTGGCAGAGGAGGATCTGAGACTACGGGAGGGAGTGTATGTAAGAAGGAGTTCAGAGAGATATGAAGGTGCTAGGTTATGGAGAGCTTTAAAGGTAAGAAGGAGAATTTTAAAATGAATACGGAATTTAATGGGGAGCCAATGAAGTTGTTGGAGAATTGGAGTGATATGGTCAGTGGAAGGAGTTCTGGTAATGATTCGTGCAGCTGAGTTCTGGACCAGTTGGAGTTTATGGAGACATTTGTGTGAAAGGCCAAAGAGGATGGCGTTGCAGTAGTCTATACGGGATGTGACCAGGGCGTGGACAAGAATGGCAGTGCTGGTAGGTGTAAGTGATGGACGGAGACGATGTATGTTGCGTAGGTGAAAGTAAGCAGACCGAGTGATATTGTTGATGTGTGATTCAAAAGATAATGTGCTGTCCAGGATGACACCCAGACTCTTAACCTGAGGGGAAGGGGAAATTGTGGAATTGTCTATGGTAAGGGAGAAGCTGTGAGGTTTAGCCAAGGTGGATTTAGTACCAACGAGGAGAACCTCTGTTTTATCACTGTTAAGTTTTAGGAAGTTGATTGAGAACCAGGATTCGATTTCCAGCAAACACTGGGAGAGGGAAGTGGGTGGGAGGGCAGAATTTGGCTTCGTGGATAGGTAGAGCTGGGTGTCATTCGCGTAGCAGTGAAATTGAAGTCCAAATTTCCTGAAAATATTGCCAAGGGGTAGGACGTAGATTATGAATAGGAGGGGGCCCAAAACAGATCCCTGTGGAACACCGGTGGTGACTGGAGTGGGCTGTGATCTTAGTTTTTTGAGCTGGACAAACTGAGTGCGGCCAGAGAGGTATGATGTAAACCAGTCATGAGGGGTGCCAGTGATTCCAATGGAGGCTAATCTATCTAGGAGGATGTTATGTGAGATGGTATCAAAGGCTGCAGACAGATCGAGAAGCACAAGTATGGTTAAGAGCCCAGAATCATCTGCCATTAATAGGTCATTCGTGATTTTCACCATAGCTGTCTCAGTACTGTGAAAAGAGTGAAAACCAGACTGGAATTGCTCAAA
This sequence comes from Aldrovandia affinis, assembly GCA_029706075.1. NCBI lineage: Eukaryota > Metazoa > Chordata > Actinopteri > Notacanthiformes > Halosauridae > Aldrovandia > Aldrovandia affinis. Next base: position 35,212 of record JAINUG010000227.1, read on the forward strand.
CAGGTTGTTGTTGGTCAAGTGGGCGTGTACCTGGGCTGCAACTGCTTTTTCAAGTATCTTGGAGAGAAATGGTACATTTGAAATAGGACGAAAATTATTCATATTGTTGGGGTCTGCACCAGGTTTCTTGAGTATAGGAGTTATTGCAGCTGTTTTGAGAGATGAGGGAACAAGACCAGAGGTAAGGGAGGAGTGTATGATATCAGTGATTAGAGAGGACAGGGAAGATAGACAGACTTTTACTAGGTGAGTAGGGAGGATAGGAGTAAAGCATATTTGAATTTGAACTTGACAGAATTCAGTAATACAAAATAATCTCACTATTTTACATTACTATTGACTGTCTTGGGCACATTTATCATGCTGGTAGAGGGAACTGAAAGAGATTCAATTCAATTCAGTTCAGTTGGCCAACAAAGCCAATTGAATAGAACTGAGTTTAAAAAGAGAGAAAGAGAGGTGGAGACAGAGACGGAGACAGAGACAGAGAGACTGCAATGGTTTGATTTGTGTAGGAACACTGAGAGGAAATGGCAGAGGTGCAAACAGCCTACGGTGACAGGAAGATGGGAAGGAACGAGAATAAGAGGGCCCGTGCTCTACTCTGACCAACGAGAGAGTGACAAAGGCAAAGTGTAGCGCTTATAAATAGCATGGGAGCGTTAGGCAGAGTGATCAGAGCGAGAGAGAGAGAGAGAGGCGTCATGGGCGGGTTATAAAATGCATTCTATTCCTGTCGATTGCTTCATTGACATCACTTCTGTTAGTTGTTCCTCTTTTGTGTTTACACCCCTAGGCAACATCAGTGGAATGTTCCGGTGTGTTCAACGGTTCGTTTTTTGTTGCCGTTGAGTGCCACAGGAAGCTGTGTATGCTACGAGGCTCACGTCTGCTTCTCTTGTGGTATTGGGTTGTTCCTGGCTGACTGGAGCTGGTGGTGTTGTTTATAGTAAGCAGACAGGAAACGGCCAGAGAGAAGTGCACACTGAGGCTGCCTCAGCCGACACACAAATAGCAGTGTTCTCAGAAGTGAAAATCTCTGAAGGGCGGCCTACCTCTTCTTATCCAATTTCTTTCCACTGTATAACGTACTGTGTATACTGTCTATACATACTGTATGTCTGGCTGGGTCAAATTATTATTTCAAATACTTTAACATTCTAGACACCTGGAGTATTTATTGAATATTCTGTCATTTGATGCACTTCATTAGTAGCATGTTTTGTCGAACATTCTCAGGGATATGCAGGAGTGTTTTCCAATTTCAAAATTTAAAGAGTTTAAAATGTTTGAAAATATATCTGAAATTTTAAAAGTATATAAACAATCTTTAAAAGAAAGAGGATAACCAGAAAAGATTAGTTAGAGTAGCCATGTTCTCCTGTTTTAAAACGCAATCTGAGATGTAGCTATGCCCATTTTTGCCATTGACCAGTTTTAAATGATATTTTTTGTTTACACAGCGGTATTCCCATCTCAAGTTCAAGTCAATTGTCATATGTATTGAATACAGTGCTCTGCCTTGAACACACAGAGTACATTTTACATTTACATTTTAAGCATTTAGCAGACACTCTTATCCAGAGCGACTTACAAGATGTGCATTAATACAAGTACACACCATCCCAAAAAACAATAGACACTACAGGCCTACATATACTATGTGCACATATGGATACAAATTCATACGTACATGATTGTGTCATGAATACATTATACCGCTATTTCATATTTCACACCTTCATAGTTCGTCACAACATTCCATAAAGTACAGAGGTGTTAGCCACCTTTCCGCAAACAATTGCCCCTCCTTAGAACCTCTTTAAAAACAGAGTTGGCGGCTTTGGTTTAGTTTTTCTGCTGCTCCTTTTGTAAATAACACGTTTGGGACAGCTGATTAACGCTGCGCTAAACTGCGGGAGTGGCGCACTAACCTCTTTTTAAAATCTTATGCGTTCTGTATGCTGTTCGTGACCTATTGGAGGGAATATTCTTTCGTCTTTCATTTATTTATAAGGACAGAATATGAATATCATTTTTTTTGTTTCAATTATGTCAATTACCTGCAGAATGTGTGAAATCTGAAGCCGTCTCTCAGCTGGATGGTAAACTCACGGTGGTGTTTTGTTGTGTCTGTCTTGTGGGTCGATGGATATTTTCCACATACAGAAAAACGGCTAATTGTTAACTCATTTATTTATTGGCCAATCAGTGTCAAGAATAAACACATTTTTTGTGCCATTTAAGTTCCTACCAGCTGTTTTTAGATATAAATGTTTTTGTGGTGTTTAATTTGGTGTTGTGGTATTGTGCATGTTGTTGTTTTTTTATACCCATGTCTGTTTGTTTTTGTAATATATTCTGATTTGTTGGTTCCTTAAAAACCCTGATATAGTTTTCCACCTCACCTGTATTGGTATTCCCTTTTATTTTTATTTATTAAATACATATTTTATTTATTTGAACACTTTATTTATTTAAATTACATAATAAATAGAATAGATAAATAGATCAAATAAAAAATTTAAAAATATTTACAACTGTTTATTATTTGGTTTAGGAGATACCCTTGTCCAGTGGGATGTACATGTATTGATTTGAGGTTCTTACATTTTTCAAAGGGATTAACAAAGTGGACTACAGCTTGCCAGGGCAGGTTTTAGAAGCAGAGACCCTTGGGGTCTTCAAGACCAGGCTTGACACGGTGTTGGATACTCTGTGGTTCAGAGGTGGGCAGTTCCGGTCCTGGAGGGCCGGTGTGTACGCAGGTTTTTGTTTCCACCAACTACCCTGCCTCAATGAGCTAATTAGCTCTATACACCAATGCCAGGTCACTCATAAATCAGACCACAGTAATAACATTTCATATAGGGACACGAGAACAGCTGTCTTCAACTGTCATTCATGGCGTATCAATACATTTTGCTCACGTACATTGTTCTAATTAAATAATTAAGAGCAGAAGTTGGTATGAAATAGAGAAACAGATACGACCCTCCTTGCCCATCCCTGTTCTAGACAGTAGATGATGGACTGAATGACCTGTTCTCATTATCAAACATTCTTATTTTCCCAGGTAGTGCTCCTACCTCACCCTCCCTGCTATTGGCCGGCTGGCTGGGAGGTCCCGCCTCTTCCAGTGGTGAAGGACGGGACTTGATGCTTCGCCTCGGTTTGACTGGAGGAATCTGGCTTGAGGGGGGCTGACGGGGTTGCGGGGCTGGCAGAGAGCGGATCAGAGCTTCTCTCTGACGCATTTCAGAATCTATGAAAAAAGTAATAAAAAAATAAATAATACAGTTGGCATGAAAAGGAATTAACTTCTGACAGTATCCCATGTACTGTTCCAAGAAACACAATTACGTTGACTATGGGGATTGTCAAATGGTGCCCTTACTAAATGCCAAATGCGCATGTACCCCAAAGGGAGTAGGAATACCTATAGGCTGGTACCTGACTGTGACCGGGCAATGCATAATGTTATGAGCATAATTGGCTGATACCGACCGTAGCCTGGCTACCCCATTGGGTAATGCATAATATAATGCGCATGATTGGCTGGTGCTGACTGTGGCTGGCTACCCCATTGGGCAATTCATAGTGTAATGTTACAATGTTACAATGGCTGTAGCGTCTGAAAGAGGGTTACTCTGATCAGAGTTTTTCTGCTCATAGTAGAAAGAGCGACTCGTCTGAACTGTCGGATGCTGGCAGTCTGCCTGCGCTAGGTCTGCATTAAGTGTGCTCCTCTGACACCATGACTGCGCAACATAGATTACAGGGCTTAGACAGGCCTACAAGTACAACAAACAGTTATTGCACGTCGGAAGAAAATACAAAATAATGGGGATAAGAATTTGTTAAAAACGGATTTTTAAAAAACTACATTGGCTATGCAGCCAGGGACAAAGTGTAAGGTGGTATTGATGTTCAAGAATTTAAAGCAATGAAATTATTGCTGACAACCAAACAGGCCCGTTCAAAACAAAAATCAATGGTACTGTAGGCTATATTTCAGGCCATACAGCTCATTCATTCGTTCAAAATGGAATATGAACGCCAGCCGAATCGTTAAGAAACAACCAAGAACACATTTAAAACACTGGATGGAGTCGCAGCTCTGTCCTGGTGCAGTTCAGTGAAAGGCAGAGACACATCAACCTTCACATGCTGCTATGGACAATCACTTTGCACAAGGGTTCATATACTTTGCAGGTCTACCTTCTGTAATCATTCATACAATCTTAGTTTACTAGTCTTTTTTTTTAAACCTGTGACGTAAATAGAGCCCTGTTTTTGTTAACACTGTCACTGAAATTTTGAAAAGTGAAGCTGTTGCATGTACTTATCTGATTAATTTGGCTTCCCTTTGTCATTTTTAAATTCCCTTTCTTCTTTTCTGAGAATTGTACAGTTCTTTGCCTGCACAGGATGTCATTTTAATTAGTTCAAATATATGCTTGCACAGTACAATGACTTCAAAACTTTCTCATCTCATCTCCCTCACAGCCCAAACCTAATCCTCACTCATCCAATCTCACTTTTTGAATTAATTACAGGTCAATCTTGTTTCTTAATTATTTACTTTAGTCTAACAGTAAAGCCTTGCATCACAGTTAATGGCAGTGAAAGACGTAAACAACCTTGCACAATGCATCTCTCCAACTCTGAACCTTTCTACTGTAATATACGATGGGTATAAAAAGTATTCACCGCTTGGAACCACATTTCATTTTGTTACAAAATGGAATAAAAATTGATTCAATTGGGATTTCTTGCAACTGATCAACACTAAATACTCTATAATGTCAAATAAAAAAACTAACAAAACCTTAATAAAAAATAAAAAACAGTCAAAGTTTTTCAGGACGCCACCCAATGATTAAAAATGCAAAAAAACAATACATCTTTTTTTCCACCTTTTATCTACTCATCGCTACAGTCGATGAACAAGACAAATATTGTGGTCATGGTCATCATTATCAGTATGTCAAAGAGGTAAATTGCATTATGGATAGTTAAGGATAGGTAAAAAGCCAAACCTTTTATCGTCTGGTAGTCAAAATCCATGTCGAAGTTGCAAGTGGGGCATCTAAACACAGCTGCGTCCGCTCACAAAGCCACTTGTGTGTCTTCCTTTGTCATCTCTGAAAGTGGTGGAGGTGTGACTGCTTTTTAATGAGAGAGAGAGAGAGAGAGAGAGAGAGATGTGAGGAGGGAGAGATTTTGAACAGTTGGGCTGTAGTTCACAGTGAGAATCTCTAAGTGTCAGCTTTGTGAAGGACATGCTATAAAGAATTTGAGCTTGAGCATTTGAGTTCCTGTGCTTGAATCAGGACACAAATGCAATCGCTAACGACTAGCACTTAGTTCCTTTTCATTTTTCATACTTTTTGGATTGAATTTGCAGGGCACCAGCAAAATTTGCAGAGCAGAATTTACCAGTACATTTCGGACTCTTCTTTTTTCAAAAGTTATGGGGGGGACAATGGTTTTCCAAAACCCTTGCATGTGATGATTTCACTCGAGCCTAGTTTTATTTTGAGAAGAAAACAATGAGAAGGACAAACCGAAAGCCTGTGTGACAAGCTTGTCACATGGTTCACCACCACACAGGAAATTAAAGAGAGAGAGGGAGAGGTAGAGAGAGAGAGGGAGAGACAGAGACTTTGACTTTCAAAAGTCTCCTGTAATGAAACATACCACCGTGGAGAGACCTACATGTCCACAAATGTGAACTCAATCAAGCATAAACAATTGGCCACACACAACAAAAACATTCAGAAAACAATCAATTAAAAATAATTGAAACCATCACAGTAAAAACCAAAGAAACCAACCGTGACAGAAACCAGGTCATCAATTTAACACCTAAAAATAAAAATTCCAACCCCCTCTCCTCACTCCTCCCTGAACATAAACATCCCACCACTCGCTAAACCACCCCCCCCAAAACCCTGAACACCTTCACAAACTTAAAATATGCCAGCTTGACAGTTCCCTTAATCAGACCCCTTCGTACACTTACAGGGTCCAGTGGACCTGTACCCCTGATCTTGTTTCCCCAGGTCAGCCAAATAGCTGTCTTCACCTTGCCCGACTAAAAACACAGCAACACTATTATCTGCCTGTGCAGAAGAGAGAGGGAGAGAGAGAGAGAGAGAGAGGGGAGAGAGAAAACACAGAAAACAATAGGAGCAGAGGAAGCACCATTTTGAGAGCGTTATAAAAATACCACAGTGAACGGCAACTAGGTGCCGATGACTATTATGGGTTGAGTTTGTGGTTCCCCTCTGTGTGACTGACACAACAGAAAGGCTACAGGCACGGTGTGTGCTGTCGTAGAGGCTGGCCCTGTGCAGTTCACCCTTAATTGGCAGCGATTCCAAAGATTTCTGTGGCATATTCACTTCATCTCCTGACTTTCCTCTCTCTTGCACTCATCTTTCTCCTCACACTCTTTCCTTCCCAATGTCTTTATTGTTGTCCCTCTTTATCCTTCTACCCTCAGCTCGAGTCACTGTACAACTTTTTCTCTCTCTCTCTTTTTTTCTCACTCACATTCAAACAGCTCACTCTCCTTGTCACTAACGGTACCTCCCACACACACCGTCACTCACTCTATCAGTCGACCCCCCCAAATTTCTCTGTACTATACTTCTTGTCAGAACATTTCAGAACTTTCTAGAGCAGGTGAGAGGGGAGGAACGCACGCGTACGCTTGCACACAGTCACGTGTGTGTGTGCACAGACACGCACGCTCCACACTCGCACTGACACATTTCAATAACAAACATCTGTGTTCTGACACAGAAACGCAAACAGGTGCACTTGCTGTCATACACACACACATCCCCGCACACACACACACACACACACACCCAGACACACATGCACACATGACACACACACACACACACACACACACACACACACAAGGGTCAAAGGTCACCCGTGGAGGGGCGACTGGGTCTCACTGGACAGGGAGGAGTGGGCAGCGTGTGACATGCTGTAGCGGTTTCAGTGCCAGAGCATGGACCTGGGGGGCTGCTGAAGTTTGAAAGTGAGAGTGAGAGTGAGAGTGCAACAGATATTTATTTGTTTTTTGTTTTTTTAGCTCTACATTACAGCCCAGCATGAGTCACCTTTTTGAGAACAGAAAAAATAAAATTGTGGGGAGGAGGGACCGAGGAAGAGGAAGGTCGAGGAAGAGAGACCGATAGAGAGTGCGATAAAGAGAAAGTGTCCAAACCAGTGAGATGGAGGGAAACAGACACTGATGTACAGATATGGGTTTGTCCCAACACGTATGCATTTATGGTACTGCTGTGGTCTGTACAGAACCACTGGATTCAAACAGAGGTGCAAAAAAAAACAAGCACTCAAAACAAGTGGAGCCATCTTTGTTACTGAAGCGCAAGCGATCACCCTTCTTTCAAAGCCACTGAGGTGTCCTCTTGCAGCCATGCTAGCCATAATTATGGGCAACCAGGCCTGACCAGCATTTTAATACATGACCCTATGCATGCTGGGGTGTTGATGTGGCATGACAGAGCAAAAGAAACAGCAAAAGAGGCAGGAGACCACTCATCAAGAAAACCCAATAATCAATCAAGATTAACCAATCAAGATTAACCACAGGAGAAGAAAACAATGCAAGGAAGAGCAGAATCCAAACACACGACTGATGATCAACACATTTTCACTCAGACTTGGTATGATAAGAAGGGGAACCACAGATCACTAGGCAGATTTCTGCAGGCAAAGGTCTCCGGGGCCCCGTAATGCTGATGCAGCTCACGAATAAAAGATTCCAGCGGCAGATGGCATAGCGGTCTAATGCTATGCTTTGGTGTGGTGTGCGCTGCCTGTCAGGGACGCGGTTCGAAACCCGCGTCTCTACCAGACCGGCCCTGGTCGTCAGCCCGATCGGAGGCGCTGTTTGGCTGTCCGCCTCCGGGGGAGGGGGAGCCGGCACGAGTCCGTCGAGGAGCAGGAAAAAGGCGTCTGTGGTAGAATTCCGTCTCGGAAGAGGCGGATAAATTCAGCCCGGAAATAATGTCTCCCCGCGGAGGACGAATGGCGGACTCATGGGGGAGGGGGAATTGAGATAAATAGAGGGTATAATTGGCAACCAAAAAGGGGGGAAAAATTAGAAATAAATGTATTTAAAAAAATATATGACAGATCATTAAAATAAAAGATAACGGCACAATCCACCAGTGAGAGCCATGGGATACCTTTAGCTTGCATGCCTTTAGCTAACCATGGTCTTCTCTGTGTTCCAGGCCAGAACCATGTGTTCCTCTGTGTTCCAGACTGGAACCATAGTCTTCTCTGTGTTCCAGAGTGTGTGTGCGCAGACAGCTGCCACCTCTGTTCACCCTGCAGTCCAGCTGAGCTGTGCAGTCATCGTGTCTTGGGCAGCGCACTCAATGCGCAGCTGGTGCAGGCGGACTGCAGCCGTCCAACTGACCAGAGGAGTAACTCTTGCTTCATGAGTTGAGGGCAACACTGCTGACTGACTGGCTGGCTGCAAAATAACACTAGAAAAAAATTAATAATAATAATAATAATAATACAGTACATTTGATTTATTCACTAAGATGTATTATTTACTATTATTTACTATTCATCTATGATAATAATGTGTGTATGTGAGAAGGCATGTGGATATGACTAGCTATATGTGTGTGCTTATGTGACTATGCACCTGTAGTTTGGCGATGGCGATGAGCCTTGTGTCTGATGCACTCACCAGGTGTGGAAGCAGACGGTTGGCTAGAGCAGTAACGTGAGGCTCGACCCTTTGACCTCGTCAATCGCGGCCCCTGGTGTTCTGGGTTTGAACTGCTCATACATACTCCCATTAGGCATGGGTCACTCTGAGGGAGAAAAGACACGTGACAGGGTGAGGAGAGATAAACATGGCAGAGCGAGAGATGGAGTGAGGGAGAGAGAAGGAGAGGGAACAAGGGAATGAGACAGGAAAATGAAAGTAGAAGGAATGTAGAGAAAAGTACAGAGGAATTTAGAGAGGCAGAGAAGAGATTCAAGATGGAAATGAGAGAAGAAAGTGGGGGGAAAGGGGAGGCAAAGAAGGGCAGGTGTGATCAAAGACTGTGTCCACGCTTGAATTTGGTGTTACAAAACCGTATACTCGCTTGGAAAGGTTGAAGGTTCAGTCTGTGGATTCAAATGCCTTGCATATAAACAATAAACTAAAATCACTTTCTGTGGACGTAAACTCAGAATCAATTTCACTATACTACCACTAGGTGGCGTAAGAGCCATTGACAAAACAACAATTACTATTTGTTATAAGTCCCATAGAACAACAGTTCTCTTTGCCTGAATTTCAATGTGGATTTTAGTGATAGTTTTGTATCTCGTATACTACTCAGCTCCCACTCACTAACTTGTACCAGGACGAGGGAACGTGATATACCGGCCTAAATGATAACAGGTATAATTATGTATATAATTATGAATATAATAACACATTTGGGTTGGAAAAACATGAACAATCTAAATACAAATAGGCTAGCAGTGACGCTAAAAGAAGAAAATATATATATTGCTTCACTAAAGGTCATGATTAGACAGATGCATTAGGGATATCAGCCTATTCAAACTATTTGCCAAGGCATCTGAAAACCTGTACTTCGTGTCTCATATATTTCCTGAGTTGCTCGTTTAAATTGCCACAGGCTACAACTGGTGGTTTGAGATGTGGGTTTTTTCATCCGACACGTTCTTAAGTCAGAGTCGGAGCTGCAGTGACCGACCGCAGCTCACTTAAAGGGTGCACGCATTGGAGAAACGGCGCTTTTCCTGTTTGAAACTTGTACATATTATTCTCGTTTTGGGGTCGCACAGAGACGGACGCATTGAGGGACGATCCAGTAGCCGAAACCAAGAGGCCTTTTACTGACCGGTGAGTTATCTTAAGAGTATCGATTCCCAGCCGGGAATACATTAACGCTAAAGACCGTTGCGGCTGAAAGAGTTTGTTAGCGTAAACAGAGCTTGAACTGTGGTGCTCAAAAAGACGTGTTGTAGCCTATTCGTGTTGCAACAGTATCCCAGAAAATTCGTAAACGCCGAGATACAACTGCCGCGAGTGGCTCATAGAAGGGAAATATATAAACTCTGTTATACAACGAATAATGCAACGAATGATCTATTGTTGTTCTTATATGTCGCTTACTGTTGGTAAGCATGTTCGTCGAATCAGCCCCCCCAATGCGGAAACAATTCTCCGTTCCTCATAATCTCCGATACAATAATCGCGTGTGTTCTGTATTGTGCATGTGTACTCCGTGTATTCCGTGCTACTCCGAGCGTGTCCCCGGCATCTGGAACACTTTATCTATGGGTTGTTTTTTTCCTCCTGTGCCAATCTACGTGCTTGTCGTGACCGCCTCCTGGTCATGTCTTTCATTAGGAGGGGTTGGAGGGGGGTTCTAGCCTACATTCTCTCGCGCTGACTTAACACTGTTATAGGAATATGTCAGACACTATATAACAGAATATGTCGTACAGGGAGCAGGACATCCATACATTGGGGGTTGAGTCATCCACAGTCGGGACTTTTGACGCGCGTCCACACTCTCTCACCGCAGGCCCTTGACTCATCTGCTCCTCTCCGGTTCCCCTTGGCCAGCAGGTTTCACTTACCCCTTTTTGATTAACTACCCGATCTACGCCTTCCCATCCGAGTACGGTATTCGGGTATAGCCTGTTATTCGGTATTCAGAGAGTCTGAAGCCGAACGGAAAATGGGGCAGACACGATGTCCATCTGGGACTGGACTCATTCAGCCCAATATGCCATATGCCCTCATCCCATTGGGAAGAGGTTTGATCCAGTCTGGTATCCCCTAGTAACGGCACTGGTTCAAACTCACAACCTACAGAATCCAGCACCTTAATCAACCTGTCTCGATGTCTACAAGTGTATATTTCACAAGGGAACAATACAGACAATTCGGCTATGGCCCGAGATAGGACAGGAGCTGTATAGGTTTCTCGTCTTCATTCATCCCAGCTCAGGGTTTTGATTAGCGCGTGAGGCTGTTGACCGGAGAGGAACAGCGAATCGCCCGTTGTTCCAACAGACGGCTGGCCTGTCTTGGAAAAGGAGGCTTAGATTTAGACCCCACGCTGAGCTACTGCGCAGCTTCCCTCTGTCCATGCGCTACCATGGTTCTGACCAGGCATCTGGGTTCCACGAGACCGGAAAGAACACTAATAAAAACCATGGCCTCTCGAAGTGGACCATGTGGACTATAGTGTCAATGGGCATGATGGCTGCGTTGAGTTCTTTATGATCCAACGGAACAAGGAGAATGCCCAAAACATGAAATTTGAATGTGGTTATTAAATATTTTTTTAATTGACACATTTAAATTCGAATGGGTGTTAAAAAGTCCATTCAAAAATGTTTAATAACCACAATTTGAATTTCACGTGTGAAACACGTGCGTATAGGCCTATATGTGATCGCATGTGAATACCCGCGTGTAAATGTGACAACAACATACAAATGACAACAATATGATGCACACATGTGACAATATGTCGTATGCACGTGTAAACGGCTGGTATACATGCGAATCATATGTGAAATGTCCAAAAACACATGTGATTCACAGGTGCAGAATTCATGTAATTTTCCCATAAGGGTGGCTCTGTGTAAGATCGTCTCCTAAATGGATGTAATGTCACGAGACCACTGCTAAATTAAACTTGTCTCAAAAGAGAAGAAATATCGCTGGCAAAGTTAAACACCTCGGAAAGAACGTAGGTGAAGACACTGATCTGTTAACCTATCAGGCTGGCTGGTGCCAGGGTGGTCATAATCACCCACTGCTGTTACACAGGGGAATGCCAGCCCTCGGATCATTAGTTAATTAAATCAAGTGAGAAATCATAAGAAATATGTTTATTATCTTTATGATGTAGCTAACATTTTCCGGCTATTGTCGTCTTCAGCGCCACAGTACGCATTAGGTTACACAGGGAATTAATATCAATGGCACAGGTACTGCAATGAAGTCATGACAGAATATGTCCTTGTTTGAAAATATGTAAGAAGAGCCCGCACACCATTAAGATAACGTGACTGCTGCGTTCTGCAAGCTTACCTTCATGCCAGTGGCAATGTGAATTGTTTAGCGTTGTTGGCTTTCTACGTCATAATCATTGTTTAGGGGAAAAAATAACAGAAAGAAACCTGTTAGAACTCTGTGCATGGGCTCTTGCCAATTTCCTTTTCCATTACGAGAGTGGCCGTTTGTACATTTCACAACGCGTTCGCAACTGGGAGATAAATTATATAGCTTGTGCTCCGAGGAGAGTTTTGAACGTAGGCCAGAAATGTGTAGGCTACACAGAGAGACACGTTGCTTTCTGCCACTCCTCAAGCCACTGTTACAAGAACGCTCTGGGATCAGTAGCTATAGCCCGTGTTTTGCTTCGTTTAAAATTCCGTCTTCCACAAAAAACGATACGTTTCTTTTCAAAAGTGGAATAGTGCAAGAATTGCAACATTCAAAGGGAATTGCACTTTACCACCAATGTAAATGAAATCGCGTGTAAGTAGTTTTTAAATTACTTTTAATTAGTTAAACTAGGTAACAATGCAATACGAATGTTATTTTATCATCTGTTTTATCATGTATTTATTTATTTTTCATTTCATTTTTTTTTTAGTCTAATTTAATGTTTGAAATCTGCGCATGTGCTTAACACCATCCGATTGGCTAGTCACAATGTAAACTGCAATTCCTGAACTGCACCACAACCGGGAAGAGAAAGCGGCGTGGGGGAGTGCACTTAAATGAAGTCCGAGATTGATTTTTCCGCATTCTGCGAACAGTTATGAATGGGTATGAAGTCACAACAGGATCGGTCGGTTTGAGCATATAAAGAACGCGGAGCTTTAATACGCCGCCTACTCGAAGGATCTGTTACTTTCTCTCAGTTTTTTTAACTTTTTAAATTATATAAATCATCATTCAACGCGGTGCTCAACAGGTAACTTGCCTAGCCTACAGGAAGAGAGCGTTTTGAATAATTTCACGCAGGCTCTGAAATCGCAGTAGCGAAATGGCGGCTTCATCTATACGTTTGGGTGAGTTTTGTTATTGTGCCGATTTGACCGTAGTATTAAACAGATGGTTGTTATTTAACAATGGACATGTACCTGCCCTGATTGTAATATGTTCACCTTCTTACCTTTTGCAGTTTGGAAATGTGGTAAACTTTGTACCTCGAAAGTAGAAAGTGACTCTATTTGATTGACTTTTTAGAAGTTCTAGATTAATTCCTGTTAATTCCCCCCCCACACACACACACACACACACACACACACACACACACACACACACACACACACACACACACACACAATGGTTCAATTAGTTAATCCACTGATGTGTTGGCCAATTGAATGGCATATTATTGAACTGAAACTAAGTGTTTGAGGCACATGGCACTGCGTGAATTTAGGGTAGAGGCACCTTGGCAGAGCAGAGAAGGATAATGATTGAACAGATAGAGGTGAGGATAAAAAAATAAACACCATTTCATTTCCAGTCCTTAAGGAAATTGCAGATGTCCATGTCAAAACAAAGTTTGACTGAGACAGCCAAGCAGACACAGGCACAGAAAATGCATGTGTGTACCTAGATAGAAAAACAAGCTTGAACTTGTGCACACAGGGACATGCGCACACACGCAAAAACACATACACCCACACCCACGCATGGAAGCATGCACACTCAAACACACACACACATACACACACAAACACACAGACCCAAACACACATACATGCACAATCACAGACCAAAACACACAAGCACTGAAACACACACACACACACACACACACACACACATATACACACACACACGAATGCACAAACACACATATATACACACATGCACAACACACACACACACACACATGCACGCAGAAACACACAGACCCAAACACACACACACACACATGCACACGCACGCACAGATAAACACATACACACAAAAGGAAACACACACACATGCACACATATGTACACACATGCAAAAAACACACACACACACACACACATGCACAAACACACAGACCCAAGCACACACACGCACAGATAAACACACACAACACACACAGAGAAAGAAACACAGACACAGCCTCGGAAAACTCAGTCACCAGATGCAAAGCATGCCCCCAGAATATCCACCCACTGTGATTGTAGTCGGTTAGTCTGCGGCACTTTTCAGTTCCCTTGTTCACCATAAATAGAACCCTCTATCCCAGCTGAGGTCAGTGTTTGTTGAGATGTTATCACTGCCTCAAAACAGAAAGTGTTGCATTTTTGCCTCGGTTAAGAATGTTGCGCAGGCACATTCTTTTAACTCCGCTCATGGGAACTCTTCTGACATCTCACTGCGCCTCGGACGGCTGTGTTCCTCCTGTCCTTCGGTTCACAGGAGGGGGCAGTTAGGGGCAACGTGAGGACGAGGGGGCTGGTTTGTTGGATCGGCCCTGTTGCTTTCCGAATGCTGACTTCCTAGCTGACTTCCTGTCATGGGATTGGGAGGCGGAGGCGGAGGCGGAGGCGGGGGGTTGGAAAAAGGGTGTTTGTTTTGGCAGGCGATTGCGTGGTACCGTATGGCTTCAGGCACACAGGAATCAACAACAGCTGAGAGAGAGATTAAACGGACAGATATAGAAGGAAAAATCCCTCACTGATGTAAAGACATGCCACCCGTGCACGCTCACGTATATATTAATGTATGGGCATTTATTTATTTGACACGCAGTGATTATCCAGTAATGTACTAAGCCATCATGGTGAGATACATTGCATTACAGCCATTTAGCAGATGCCCTACATTTCTTTACATACAATCTATGTATACAGCTGGATATTTACTGAAGCAAATCAGGTTAAGTACCTTTCTCTAGGGTACAATGCCAGTGCCCCACCTGGGAATTGAGCCTGCAACCTTTGCACTATAAGCCCAGTTCCCTAACCATATATACTGCGTTGCCAAAAGGTTATACAAAGTGTTTTCAAAGTGTGTCACGTGATCAGCGCACGGACAAGGGCTTAGACACTGAGCACACAGTACAGTATCATACCCGTGATTAAAAAACTGTGCTGAGATATGAGTACACCTGTAGCTAAGCTAATACACCTGTTTTTAGCATACACATAGTGCTTCAAAACGACCAGTAACACTAGCACTACCTTCACAATAGACGCTCAACCACACATATGCATATATGCACACACATTGTATGCAGTACAGGCAGTGAACAAAAGAATGGAGACGCTTGGGTACGTGTGGGACAGCAGGTATATGTGAAACAGAGGCTACCACACAGGCGTGGTTCATGCATTAATTAAGCAAATAACATTGTGGTGGAACTCGCCCAGGAGTTCGAACGGAAGGAAGGACGCACCACTCTTTTATTCGTGAGCTGTACCAGCATTCTGCCTCTTTTGCTGTTTCTTTTGCTCTGTCATGCCACACCAACATCCCAGCATGCATAGGGCCATGTATTAAAATGCTGGTCAGGCCTGGTTGCCCATAATTATGGCTAGCATGGCTGCAAGAGGACACCTCAGTGGCTTTGAAAGAAGGGTGATCACTTGCGCTTCAGTAACAAAGATGGCTCCACTTGTTTTGAGTGCTTGTTTTTTTTGCACCTCTGTTTGAATCCAGTGGTTCTGTACAGACCACAGCAGCACCATAAATGCATACGTGTTGGGACAAACCCATATCTGTACATCAGTGTCTGTTTCCCTCCATCTCACTGGTTTGGACACTTTCTCTTTATCGCACAATCTATTGGTCTCTCTTCCTCAACCTTCCTCTTCCTCGGTCCCTCCTCCCCACACTTTTATTTTTCTGTTCTCAAAAAGGTGACTCATGCTGGGCTATAATGTAGAGCTAAAAAAACAAAAAACAAATAAATATCTGTTGTACTCTCACTCTCACTCTCACTCACTTTCAAACTTCCTGTTTCTTCCCTGAATGAGCTTGACCTCCCTCTTCTCCATTTGGCATGTCTCTTCCCTGGTTCTGTCTCTTCCTTCCTGTATCACTTTTTTCCTCATGCTTCCCTCTTTCTTCTTTGTCCACTGACATGACCTCATCACCCTCTTGTCCCTCATTTACTCAAGTGTTTCCATATTCTTGGCTGCTGCCTGTATGTCCCTCTGAATTGACCTGAGCAGTCATGCTAATTCCTATCCTGCTGAATTTATGTATATCCAGGGTTGTGCGTATTGTATATAGTACAACGTCTATGCTCTTTTACATACTGTAGCCCATTCTGCAGCTGTGTTCATGCTAGAGCAGGGCTATTCAATCCCAGGCCTCAGGGGGCCGCAGTGTCTGTAAGAGGTAGACTGATTAGTGAAATCAGGTGGTGTAGTGCGTGGTTGCAGCAAATACCCACAGACACTGCGGCCCTCGAGGCCTGGAATTGAACAGCACTGTAGTAGAGCAATCAACATAAAGCGTCAACTTGACCAAGTGTACAAATGCCGGATTCAAACTTGGCAGCCCCCCAGGTCCATGCCCCGGCACTGAAACCACTACAGCATGTCACACGCAACACTCTAGGCCAGCACAGGTTCAGAATATATATATATATATATATCTTCTTTTTTTTTTTTTTTTTTTCCTCTGTCCTGTTTTTCTCCCAATTTGGTTGCCAATTATACCCTGTATTCATTTCAATTCCCCACCCCCATGAGTCCACCGCCTGTCCTCTGGGAGCGAGACACACATTCCTGGCCGATTGTTCCCGCCTCTTCCGAGAAGGAAATTCTTCCACGGACGCCTTTAACCTTCGCCTCCCCCCACCCCCGGAGGCGGACAGCCAAATGCCGCCTCCGGTCGGGCTGATGACCAGGGCCGGTCTGGTAGAGACGCGGGTTTCGAACTGCGTCCCTGACAGGCAGCGCACACCAAAGTGTGGCGCATTAGACCGCTACGCCATCCGCCGCCGGAATCTTATTCGTGAGCTGCACCAGCATTATGGGCCCCGGAGACCTTTGCCTGCAGAAATCTGCCTAGTGATCTGTTGTTCCCCTTCTTATCATACATGAGTATGTGCCAAATTGA
Source organism: Aldrovandia affinis (assembly GCA_029706075.1). NCBI lineage: Eukaryota > Metazoa > Chordata > Actinopteri > Notacanthiformes > Halosauridae > Aldrovandia > Aldrovandia affinis. Next base: position 52,361 of record JAINUG010000227.1, read on the forward strand.
AACAATGGTTAGGACCAAGTCTGAGTGAAAATGTGTTGATCATCAGTCGTGTGTTTGGATTCTGCTCTTCCTTGCATTGTTTTCTTCTCCTGTGGTTAATCTTGATTGGTTAATCTTGATTGATTATTAGGTTTTGTTGATGAGTGGTCTCCGTCTGCCTCTTTTGCTGTTTCTTTTGTTCTGTCGTGCCACATCAACATCCCAGCATGCATAGGGTCATGTATTAAAATGCTGGTCAGGCCTGGTTGCCCATAATTATGGCTAGCATGGCTGCAAGAGGACACCTCAGTGGCTTTGAAAGAAGGGTGATCGCTTGCGCTTCAGTAACAAAGATGGCTCCACTTGTTTTGAGTGCTTGTTTTTTTTGCACCTCTGTTTGAACCCAGTGGTTCTGTACAGACCACAGCAGCACCATACATGCATACGTGTTGGGACAAACACATATCTGTACATCAGTGTCTGTTTCCCTCCATCTTACTGGTTTGGACACTTTCTCTTTATCGCACAATCTATCGGTCTCTCTTCCTCAACCTTCCTCTTCCTCGGTCCCTCCTCCCCACACTTTTATTTTTTCTGTTCTCAAAAAGGTGACTCATGCTGGGCTATAATGTAGAGCTAAAAAAACAAAAAACAAATAAATATCTGTTGCACTCTCACTCTCACTCTCACTCACTTTCAAACTTCCTGTTTCTTCCCTGAATGAGCTTGACCTCCCTCTTCTCCATTTGGCATGTCTCTTCCCTGGTTCTGTCTCTTCCTTCCTGTATCACTTTTTTCCTCATGCTTCCCTCTTTCTTCTTTGTCCACTGACATGACCTCATCACCCTCTTGTCCCTCATTTACTCAAGTGTTTCCATATTTTTGGCTGCTGCCTGAATGTCCCTCTGAATTGACCTGAGCAGTCATGCTAATTCCTATCCTGCTGAATGTATGTATATCCAGGGTTGTGTGTATTGTATAATACAACGTCTATGCTCTTTTACATACTGTAGCCCATTCTGCCGCTGTGTTTATGCTAGAGCAGGGCTATTCAATCCCAGGCCTCAGGGGGGCGCAGTGTCTGTAAGAGGTAGACTGATTAGTGAAATCAGGTGGTGTAGTGCGTGGTTGCAGCAAATACCCACAGACACTGCGGCCCTCGAGGCCTGGAATTGAACAGCACTGTAGTAGAGCAATCAACATAAAGCGTCAACTTGACCAAGTGTACAAATGCCGGATTCAAACTGGCAGCCCCCCAGGTCCATGCCCCGGCACTGAAACCGCTACAGCATGTCACACGCAACACTCTAGGCCAGCACAGGTTCAGAATGTTTTTTATTTATTTTTTGTTTAATAAAAAAATATATATATTTTCCAGTTTTTCTCCCAATTTGGTTGCCAATTATACCCTGTATTTATTTCAATTCCCCACCCCCACGAGTCCGCCACCTGTCCTCCGGGAGCGAGACACACATTCCTGGCTGATTGTTCCCGCCTCTTCCGAGAAGGAAATTCTTCCACGGACGCCTTTAACCTTCTCCTTGACGGACTCGTGCCGGCACTGAAACCGCGACAGCATGTCAGACGCTGCCCACTCCTCCCTGTCCAGTGAGACCCAGTCGCCCCTCCGTGGGTGACCTTTGACCCTTGGCGTGTCTCTGCAGGTTCACACATGGGGCAGAGCGGAAGGCAGTAGGCCAGTGCGTCGCACCAGCAGGGGGCCCCGAGAGAGAGAGAGAGAGCACGGGAAAGGGCAGTATGGCCGTCTTCAAGGTGGACAACGTGGAGGACCTCTATGAGATGGGAGACGTACTGGGCAGGTGAGAACTGAGACCCTCTCTGCGCAGGGCTGCGCAGTCCTGCCTCCAGTGGCACGGCTTATGAGGCACAAAGGAACCCGGAACGATAACTAGAATGATGAGTTATAAATCCGTCCCTCAGGTGCACACCAGAGACCTGCTTCCTGTGGGTGCAGACAGTGCACAGCTGTGATTGGTTGGACATATTTTACCATTGGAAAGGTTCTATAAAAGACGCTCAGAGAGGGATCGGAATGACGTTGGCTGTTATTGTTCTGTCTCATGGTTTTTAAGGTTATTGTTGAAGTGTAGGCACTTTTCTTTCATTTGAATTGGAATGATTTTTATTCTTTCATAGTTATCGTTCCCAGTGGATCCGATTGACCTGTGCCAGTATTGAGCTGTTGAGGTGGCCCTTACCATGTGTAACCCAGTGAGTCTGGCCCCTGTTAACACTCTCTTTCTCTCTCTGTCACCGCCCTAGTGGCCACTTCGGGCAGGTGCGGGAGGTGCGGGAGCGGGCGACGGGGGCGTGCTGGGCAGGGAAGTTCCTGAAGCTGCAGAAGTGCGCCAGCAGCAGGCTGGGGATGGAGAGGAAGAAGGTGGAGAAGGAGGTGGAGATTCTGCAGGTCCTGCAGCACCCGAACATCATGGCCCTCAAAGACGTGTTCGAGAGCAGGGCCGAGGTGGTTCTCATCGTGGAGCTGTGAGTGACGAGGGAGGGAGGGAGAGAGGGAGGGAGGGAGAGAGAGAGAGAGAGAGAGAGAGGGAGGGAGGGAGGGAGGGAGGGAGGGAGGGAGGAGAGAGAGAGAGAGAGAGAGAGAGATGAGATGGGGTGGGGGAGGGATGAGATGGGGGGGGAGGGATGAGATGGGGTGGGGAGGGATGAGATGGGGTGAGGGAGAGCGAGAGGGAGAAAAAAGAGGAGAGGGGGAGAGTGATGGTGGAAAGGAGAGGGAGAGTTGGAGAGAGAAAGAGGGGGAGGGAGAGAAGGAAGGAGGAAGTGAGAGAAAGAGAGAGAAGGAAGGAGGAAGTGAGAGAGAGAGTAATGGAGGCAGGATTTACTGTATCAGTCCTGAGAATTTTTCAATAAAATGATGTTTTTCAAGCTGAGCAGTCATGGCACACATACCAAATTTACACCCTAGCAGAATTGCCTTCAGTTCAATTTGGTGAGAAAGTTAGACTTTTCACAGAGTGTAAAAAGGTTGTTATCAACCGCGAAATGAACTGAACCCCTATTTAAAACAACAACGGATCAGTTGTAGCTGGAGGATCATCCTCCCATTTCCATGGGGTGTAAAACAAAACCAGAGACATTCATTCAAACGCAGGCCCTAATTGACATTTGACATTTTGACATTTTAGGCATTTAGCAGACGCTCTTATCCAGAGCGACTTACACAATTGACATTTCTTTACACACAATCCATTTATACAGCTGGATATCTACTGAAGCAATTCAGGTTAAGCACCTTGCTCAAGGGTACAACGGCAGTGTCCCACCTGGGGATTGAACCTGCAGCCTTTGCAGTACAAGCCCAGTTCCCTAACCATTACACTACACTGCCGGAACGCAGGGAGAAATTCCCACCCACCCCAGGGTTCAGGGCCGGGCTGGCTCCATAGACGGGGCCTGTACGCCGGGACTCCTCCTCTCTGTGTTCAAGTTGAACCCAGGTTCTGGATTTCCCCGATTTTGATTGGCCCTCATATTTGAAACACTTGCTAGCAAAAACAGTAAATCAGTGGTAATTGTAAATGCGGTGGAGGGGTTATGTAACAAGGTCCCGCTTGAAAAAGAGATCACAAAGTCAGTCACGAGGGTTTTTTTTTTTCTATGGATAAATAAAATAAATGAATCAAATAACCTGGAGGTTGCAGGCTCGAATCCTGGGCAACTCCTGGCTCTGCCCTTCAGCAAGACTTGTGTCCTTCAGTGAGATACTTAAACCTGAATTTGTTTCAGCAAATATCCCTCCTGCTGTATCAAATCAAATCAAATCAAATGTATTTGCGTAGTGCTTTTTGCAAACACATTGTCACAAAACGCTTAACAAAAGATGCATGGATACATGTATACACGGGTGATGTAATGGATGATGTAATGTGTGAAGTGTGATCTCTGTGCTTTAGGTGCATGACATGAGGTCATGCCTGTGATATATTTTCAGTAATGAGTTCAAATGTAATTAGGGTTCAAAAACACACTAGGCAGTATCCCCCTAGTGTAAATACACAGTAACCCCCCTCCCTCATCCTCCTCTTCCTCAGCATCAGTGGCGGGGAGCTGTTTGACTTCATCGCCGAGAAGGATAACCTCTCTGAGACCGAGGCCATTGGGTTCATTAAGCAGATCCTGGAGGGTCTGAGATACATGCACAGCAAGAACATCGCCCACTTCGACCTCAAGGTACCGTCTGTGTGTCTTTGTGTGTCTTTGTGTGTCTTTGTGTGTGTGTGTGCGTGCGTGCGTGTGTGTGTGCGTGTTAGTCTCTGTGCGTTAGTCTGTGCATTACAGACTGTTACCGTCTCTGTGTGTGTTAGTCTGTGTGTGTGTGTACATTACAGTATCTGTCTGTGTGTGTGTGTGTGTGTGTGTGTGTGTGTGTGTGTGTGTGTGTGTGTGTGTGTGTGTGTGTGTGTGTGTGTGTGTGTGTGTGTGCATTACAGTATCTGTGTGTGTGTGTGTGTTACAGTCTGTGTGTGTGTGCATTACAGTATCTGTGTGTGTGTTACAGGTTGTGTGTGTGTGTGTGTGTGTGTGTGTGTGTGTGCATTACAGTATCTCTGTGTGTGTGCATTACAGCTCTGCATAAGAGCACACTGCTACATAGAGCTCGGGGTGTCTGTGTATGTGCATTACAGTTGCCATGCGTTACAGTCACACATGAGGATGTACTGTTCACTTTGACCTTGAGGTACTGTCTCTGTGAGTTATGGCCATTGTATGTTAGTCCCTGCACTGTTTCTTATGAACCTTTTTCAGTGCACTTGTGGAATTTGGAATGCGATGTGTAAGTCGCTCTGTTATGAGAGTGTTTTCATATCTAGTGTTTTTACTGTGTGCAGCCAGAGAACATCATGCTGTCAGACAAGGACGCTCCTCTACCCAACATCAAGATCATAGACTTCGGCCTGGCCCAACACCTTCCACAGGGGGAGGAGTACAAGAGCATGGCTGGCACCCCCCAGTACATTGGTGAGTGGTACAGTCCATTAATGTGCAGTGTCAGTGCATGTGATTTGAGTTGATTCGTGTGCCTCAGTCTCGTATGTGTCACCCAAGAGGCCACTCAACTCCTGGTCCAGGCCCTGGTGATCTCACGTCTGGACTACTGCAATTCCTTGCTGGCAGGCCTTCCGGCCTGTGCCATCAAGCCACTGCAACTAGTCCAGAACGCTGCTGCTCGCCTGGTGTTCAACCAGCCGAAGTTCACCCACGTCACCCCTCTACTCTCCTCTCTGCATTGGCTCCCCATCGCAGCACGCATCAGATTCAAGTCACTGGTGCTTGCTTTTCAAGCGGCCAGAGGTACTGCTCCCCCATACCTCCAGTCACTCATCACGCCCTACACCCCGTCCAGACCCCTCCGCTCCGCCTCCGCTGGCAGACTGACTGCCCCATCCTCCGGGCGCTGGCAGCGCTCCTCGCGGTCTCGCCTCTTCTCTGTCCTGGTCCCTCGATGGTGGAACGACCTCCCGCAATCGGTCAGGATTGCGGAATCACTTCCAATCTTCCGCAAGAGACTCAAAACTAGAGATGCACCGATCGATCGGCCTCTGACCGGAAATGGCCGATTTTCAGCTGATCGGCCTCAATCGGTGACTTGATCCCGATCACTCCACATAGCCGATTCTGTGCGCCGGTTGGCTCGCCCCTCTTTTCACGTGACGGCGCGCACCCGTGAGCCAATGCAGACAGATCAGATGAGCGCAGCGCTGAACACTTAAAGCTTTCAGTTTGTCATACATGTCAATCGAAAATAAGCCGCGGAGGAACAACCTCGAAAACGTTCGAACGACCAACCTAATCATTTAGGTTGACCAACTCGTTTTTCTACAGTACCGTAGGTACCGGGTTAATTAATAATGAACTTCGTTGCGCTAGTTCGGTTCCTCTGAACCATTTTCCATTAATAGAACATGGTGGTAGTGCATACACTTGACGTAATAATGCCCTGCTGAAGCACTGAATTGCACTGAAATCATTATGTTCGCTAATGAGTGACGTTATGAAACAGTGCTATTCACTCATACAAATCTAACTTATTAGACCTAATGATAAATTCATCTAACGATTTCTAGCTAAACCACAGCTGTGCTTCCACTATCAAACAAACTCAGAAACAGCAAGCATCGCTTTTCCAATTACTCCTAGTTTGAAACATTTTTATCTAGGCTTTGAAGCTAGTTAAAGTCGTAGTCGTTAGGCTACCTGACTCACGCAAATAACGAAATTCTGCTGAAGAGCGGCTTGTTTCAATGCCTTTGACAAGCTCCCGCAACTGAAACATCCGCCCTTATATCGCTACAAGTGTTTTCCATTGCACTATATAGAATTGGGATCTACTCTAATCCACCTCTAGCAAACAAATTAGTCTAGCGCATCATAGGTTCGAACTAACCTGTTTTCCATTAGCATTGTCGCAATAACTTTCTGATGCACATCAAGTTGAAGCCATATAATTATTTAATGGAAAAAGGGCTTGTGTCATCTGTCATCAGAATATAACGTTAGTGTTTTAAATAAATATTTCCGGACTAATGGTCTGTCACCAGGTCAGTACATTTAAACTACTCTTGTTTCTTTTTATTTATTACTTAAAGGCTACATGCCACTGTTGTTGATTCTCTTTATTCATCATTGAATTTAATTTGCACAAAAAGAAAAGCTCTGTCCAGTAACCTGGAACACTTTTTTTATTTTGAAATGTGTTTTAGTGAGACCTACCTCATGCTTCTGACCTACCTCAGAATTGTCAATCTTAATTTTCTATTAAAGCAAAGTTACAAAAATGTTTGTGTAAGTTGTCAATTATTGTTTTTAGGAAAAAAAAATCGGAATCGCCAAAATCGTATCGGGCAAGTCAGACTAATCAAAAATTGGAAATCGGAATCGGCCAAGAAAATCGCAATCGGTGCATCTCTACTCAAAACCCACCTCTTCAGACTCCACTACCACTGAACACTGTCCATCTAGTCAATCTGTCATCACCACTGTTTACTTGTTCAAAAAAAAAAAAAAAAAAAAACCCACTAACCTTTTCTTTCCCAGTGTTACAGGTATGATACGCAGATGCCTGCAATGATGTCTTTTGCCGCTTTACTGCACTGATCTTGTACGCTAACTTTGATTGTTCTCACCTTGTATTAATGCACATCTTGTAAGTCGCTCTGGATAAGAGCGTCTGCTAAATGCTTAAAATGTAAATGTAATGTATGTAGCAGAGGGGTTTCCACTGTCTCTGGGGGCCCGTGGGGACAGTGAATGAGTTGCGTTTGGTGACAGGAAGTGACATCACAGCCTGCATCTGTCCGACGTCTGTCAGGAATGTGTGGGAGTTGTCACGATCTTGTCATTAGGATTCGTTCCTCTTTACATTTTAGCACATTTTATGCTTATTTCTTACATATTTTTATGGAGAGATGTGTTTATCTTAAACCCTCAAGTGGTTGTATTGTTCTTACATTTCCATAAAAGGCCACTTGGGAGACGTTCTGGCAGTTGACCAACAGCCCAGGGTAGAGTATATCTGAAGATGATCAAAATAAATGTAAAAATGTATTTCAACGTCGCAGCCGGTAAAGAAACTTGCCGGGAATGCAGGTTGCCCAATGCGGCACTCGATTGCCGCCTCC